>VZTF01003551.1:1206204-1217121 GCA_013397755.1 Cnemophilus loriae | reverse complement strand
GCATGCGGGGCGGGATGCGGGGAAGGATGCAGGTGATGCGGGATGCGGGGAAGGATGCAGGTGATGCGGGGTGCGGGTGCAAGATGCAGGGCTGAGCGGCGCGCCCCCGGGCTGCCCACCCGCAGGTCTGGGGAGGGGGGACACGCCGATGTGCAGGGGATGGCAGGAGAAGGGCTGTCACCCCCGGACCGGGCTTTGGATTCCCCCCTCCAGCCCCTCCGTGCCCGGCCATCCCCTGCGAGGGGGGCTCCGCAGAGCGGGGCTGTGGGCAGGGAGAGGATGCGACCTGATCCCGCAATCACCCTCTGCCCGCAGCCGGGAGGCTCCGTGCACCTTTCTGCTGTGGGGAGCTCCCCGTACCTGCCGGGCTCTTCCCATGCCTCCCCGTCACTGCCTCCCTCCTCCACCCTGCTCTCCACGGCTAAGTCCAACCACTCGTGGAGCATTCCAGCTGCACCGTCCCCAGTCCCTTGAGATTCAACCCGTCTCCCCTCTGCACTGTCCCTACAAGGCACCTCCTAAGCCCCACACTCCAGCCCCTCTCCCCACCGTGCCCCCAGCGCCACGGCTGCAGCACACGAGCAGGTGGCTGCCGTGATCCAGGCCTTGGCAGCACGCGGTGGCACTGCCACCCGCATGGCACGAGCGTGACCGGGCAGCCGCTGCCCGAGGCTGGCGGCGCGGTGAGTCAGAGCGGTGAAGCAGGGCTGGCACCGTCGCTCAGAACAGGGCTCAGGGCTTCTCCCTGCAACCAGCCGGGCTCCGCGGTGGTGGCAGCTGCTGGCCAGGGCTGGTGAAGGAACCGGAGTGATTCGAGTCGAGCTGAGGTGCTGGGTTGGGCAAATAGAGGATGAGGAAGGATGGGCCGGGCTCGGGGCGCGGAGAAGCGTCCTCCCTGCCAAACCTGCCCTCGTGCCTCTGAGCCTGCAGGACCCCAAGGGTTGCCAGGACAGGCTCCAGTATGGAAACAAAGGAGCTCAGTCCCCATCCAGCAGCACTGTTCACAGCGTCTGACCCTCACCTTCCTGGGGAAACTGGAGATGGCTCAGCTGAGACAAACTGGCACAGAAAAATGTCTCAAAGTCTCACTTGGCTGTGGGCCGAGTGTTTGTTTCTTCGATTGCCTCGCGTGATGACATTAGTATTGAAATGACCCCGAGCAGACAGAGCTCGGAACACCTCACAGCACTGGAGGTGCTTGTGGTTCACACCTTGGCTCTCCCCTGGGTTCCTGCAGAGGCTGCTGCCAGGCACAGCCCACCAGGCCCATATCAGGAGCCGAGGGCAGCTGCATTGAGTTGCCCAGCCTGGTTTCCGCTCTGGAGATGAGAAGTCCCAGCAGAGGTTCAGTCCTGTGGAAAAACCCTCTGGGGAAGAGGTGGTGATCGCTGGCAGTGTGGCACATCTCCATTCCTGCCACTGGGCACCAATGTGCCCCCATGGCCTGGAGCTCGGGAGGTCTGGTATGGCAGGAGAGCACAGTCACTGCAGCCCAGGCTGCTGCCTCTCCCACCGGCACTGAGCTCCAGCCCTCGGGCATCACACACTGCCCCAGCAGCCAGGGCTGGACACAGAGGACTTTCCCCGTGGCCAGAGGATCTCTGCTCTCGCCCACAGCCTCTGTGTGTTCCTGGCCAGGCCTTCCCATTTGTTCTTATGCCAGCATCATCCTCGAGTTTAAATGATCCTTCTCCCTCCCCGGTGTTTATTCGCCGGGTGTATTTATAGAGAGCAATCAGGCCTGCTCAGCCAGGGTAAACAAGCTGTGCTCCTGCGGGCTGCTCTCGCGTGAGCGCTCTCTGCTCGCTCGTCCCAGGAGCTTTCCCCTCCGCCTCTCCTGGTCCCGTGGAGCCTTCCCGGCTGCAGAGACCCGGACCATCTGCCTTGTCCAGCTCTGGGCTCTCCAGGCTGTGCCTCCAGGCTCACTAGGTCACCCAGCACCTTGCCAGCCACTGTCACCTTTGCTGTGTTGTTCTGCACTACAGGTCCTTGCTCCTCCTGCACACAGCCAGGCCAGCAGGTCCATCCCTCCCTAACTGGTGTCACCAGCCCCTGCTGTGACACTCACCAGAGGCTCAGAAACATTGCTCATCTCAGTCAAACCCCAGAGCCCACAATGGCGCGACCCAGACCTGCCCCAATCTGAGGCAAGAGGAATTGTCCAAGAGGTATTGAGATGTTTGAGGCTGAGGATCTGCTTTTTGAAGGCAAGGCAGGTCGGCTCAGGTGCAGACCTCAACTGGGGAATACCTCTGGGGGCTGCCTGGTGTGGCATGGCACCCTGAGCCCTTTGCATCCCTGCATGAGAGCCAGGACAGCGCACTGCCAGCACAGACTTTCCCCAAATATTGTGACTCTGAACCTTCCTTCTCACCCGTGGCCCAGACAGGAAACTGGTGCCAGACCCAAGGCAGGTCCCAGGAGCATCTCCCTTAGGCAGGGGAAGTGCTTTGAGATGTGCCCTGAGTTTCTCAGCCCGTGCACCTCACTGCTCACCCTCCTCCTTCCCCAGCCCACCCTCCTCGCAGACATTTGGACAAGCTCAGCTATTCAAGCAGGGTGCTGAGAGCTGGATGTGCCAAAGCAGAAGAGCTGTGGACTCACTGATGTCTCATCTTGAACATTAAGTTTTCCCTGGATCCTGTGTCTTGTGTCCAGACTGGATCAAAACATCCCTGCCAGCACCTGGGGGCACTGCTATCCCTGGAGCTGGGGGTGTTCTGGCACCATCACCCCGTTCTGCTGTTCCCTGTCCTCTGCTTTGGCTGCAGTTGGTGTCTGGCTGCCTGGACAGACAGACAGACTGAGCTAGTGCAGCTGTCCAGGTGAGATGCATCTTCACGGTACTGGAAGGCTCTGCCCATTGCAAAGGTGATAAAAAAACTCTTTGCTCTGGCTGGAATAAAAAATACCCTGCAGAGATTGGAGCAGCACTCTTCAGAACTCTCTGCATCCTCTCAGGTACCTTGGCAGGGTGTTCCTGCTCTTCCCACCCTCTGGGGTTTCACCAAATAAATATCTGCTGATTTGCACCCCGGGCCGTGGCCAGCAGAGCCAAACTGGTTCCGTCCCAGCCCAGCTGTCTCCTTGGCGCGGCGCTGTCTGGAAACCAGACGCCCCCAGGCACACATCCCTGCAGCTCTCTGCAGCCCGTCTCACCCTGCTCCAGAGCCTTCCCACATCCCAAAGGAGGCAGTGGTTGTCCCCAGCAAAGGTCACCTTCACGCTGCAGCTGAGCCCTTTCCAGGCTGAGCTCTTAGCACTGCATTTCCCAGTCTCCATTCTGGGGTCTCCTTGGAGGTCCCACTGGGGACCCTTTGCCTCTTTCCACAGCCAGCCTCCCCAAACCCTGTTCTGAGGGGCTGTCAGTGTCTCCTGCTCCCAAGGCTGGAATGAGGCATCCCTGCTCTGTAAAGCTTTTAAAAATGCAGGCTCCATCCATCCCAGCCCCTGCTCCTCCACAGCGTCGGTGTTTGCCTGTGTTTCCCCTGGCTCCCCTGGGTCATATATTTATCTCCAATTTGCCAAAGCCTCCCTCCTTCCCCAGGGTGGAGGAAAAGCCTTTGCTTGAAGTCAGGATGAATTTGTAACTTCCCCAGGAACCTGCTCCTCGAGTTGTAGAGGAGAAATCATGCTCATGACACTTGTCACAGTGACACGAGCCACACCACAGGGACAGCCCACCCCAGAAACTGCCAGTGCGGCACCCAGAACCCAGGCCAGCACCCCTCAGGAGCACTGCCTGCATCTCCCCAAGCATCACAGGGGGATTTCAAGGACATTTGAGGAAGGGAGGAGATCCCCAGACAGAAGTTTCCTGAGGTCCAGCAGGAGGGGGGAGCCCAGAGCGGCGTCAGGCTTCCTCCAGTTGCTGAGTCTGAGCAAGGACTTTTGTTTGGCGGCTTGTTTTAACTTGCCATTATGTTCTGCAAAGAAGAAATTCATCATGTGCAAGCTAAGGAAGGCAGAGTTAATGTGAAATTTTAAAACCCTTGAAGAGTTGAGAGCCTTTTAAATTTTTAATGAAGGCATCCGAACTGCCAGGTACCTGCAGAGATGGCCGGGAGCCCTCTGCCAGCAGCAGAGTGGGTGCTCCTTAACCAGGAGAGGACCAAAGACTCTGATGAGCTGCCACCTCCTGCAGCCTGTCACCTTCTGCACACCTTGCTGGGCTCCCAGCTGCAGGGAGATGGTGGCTCTTGGCAGCAGGTTGATCCCATCCTTGGAGGTCGGGATGTGGGGAGTACACAGACCCACCCAGGTGGAGGAGAGGGCAGCAAGCAGTGGTGTGCTCTGTCTGTCACCCATCAAGTGATCCCGCTTTGTCTGTGCCACCTGGTCCCGTGGCCCCTCCAAGGCACTCATCCTCTCGCTGTCGGTGTCTCTCCAGGCCCTGCTCTCCCTGCGATGCCCAGCCACCCCCACGAGGTCCTTGTCCCCCTGCGTTAGGTGCTGAAGCAGCAGACACCTGGTGCTGCACACACCAAGGTAGGCAGCGCTGTGGCTCTTGGGGGGTTGGGGGGCCATTTCACTGCCCGTGGTATGGGGGGCACAGCACAGCCCTGGGATGGATGGGGAGGCTCAGAGGTACCACCTGGGGCTGCCTCAGTGGAGCCAGTCAGGTCACCCAAGGTGGGGGGGTCTCATCTTGGTGACACTTTGATGCAGGGCAAGAGGCACCTGAAGCAGCTCAGGACCAGGCAGAGGCCACAGGAGTGAGGACCAGCTCAGGCTCTCGGCAGATGCTGGGCACGGTCCCACCTGGAGATCGTGGCAAGTGATGGTGACTGTAGAGGTGGCACAGGGCCAGGAGCTTTTTTCTTTCTTCTTCCTTTTTTTTTTTTTTTTTTTTTTCCTTTTGAAAGCCCCCAGATGGGAAAGGTATGAGCCAAACCCCACTGAAAGCAGCCAAGAATGAATTTTCTGGCGCGAGCCCCAGCAGCTCTTGGAGCAGCACCGTGCCTGTCCGGCGTCACGCCGCAGCAGAAGCCCCGAGCACAGGCAGGCTGGGGGAAGTCGCAGCCGAGGTGGGCAGCAAGCCCCACACCCATCCCAGCTACTCCCTGGTGCGGAGATCTCACCCCTCCCCATCTCCCCAGCCAGGGCAGCTCAGGCTCATCCTGTTCCCACCAAGCTGCAGGTTGGCCGGAGCCCAGGCACCCAGATGTCTCCCCCTACGCTGCCATGGAGCCCCCCACCGTGCAGCCATCTGCTGCCATTGAGGACAGGGTGTCCCTGGTGTTGCCCCCCTTGTCTGGCTCTGTTGCCCAGGCCATGGGGCATCTGGGCTCCCAAACCCCCCCTCTCGCAGGATACAATGAGCCCTTCCCCCAGAGAAGGCAGATGCTCTCCCAGAGCTAGGCTGGGAGTTTGGGTCAAGCATCCCTGCTCCTCACTTCCTCCCACTCCCCAGCACTGGTGTACAGAGAGGGGTTAAAGCACCCCAGTCTCTGTCCTCAGCTCAGGTGCCCCAAAGAGCTTACAGGATCTTTGCAAAACCAACGCTGTATCAGCATGAGGCTGAACCCCAGGGGAGCAGTGCCAAGGGTCTCATTTTTTTAGGGTGTTTCAGCTGGAGAGGGGGCAGGTGGAGGCTGCCATTGCTCTGCTGTGACCTGGATGCCCAGCCTTGAGCCAGTCGTGCCCTTGTCCTTCATGTATTTTTTCTGTCAGTGAAATAAGGGTGGGTATAACCACTTTGAGGCTTCCTATGGGGAGTGGGTGCCCAAATCCCATCCTGACCCAGAGCCAGGAGATGATCCTTGTGCATCCGCTACCCACACAGTCCTGACCACCTCAGTCACTGGTGCCTGCACAGGCCCTGTCAGTGTGGCGAGGATGGAAATCAGTGTGTGCACAGGGTGGGGCGATGGGGAGGCAGCACAGGGGCTCAGGGGGCTTTTGTCTCCTTCCCAAGCAGTGTCTGGTGTGCTGCGCCCAGCTCGGCTCCGCACCGGCCCCTGCAGAGCTGCGCGGGTGTGCGTGCCTGCCATAAATATTGATGGGGTGGACTCGGCACAAGTGTGCCCTTGTAGAGGCGATCGGGATGTAAATGCTGTACCTGCTGTGTGGGCAGGGCAGCACGGCATAGGTGAGAGCAGTGTCTATTCCACAGGGAGGTGGGATCCATCCTATATAGGGTGGGGGGTTGGAAGCGGCCAGGTGAGTAAGCCCAGGGGTCATAAACCTGTTTGGGGAACTGGCCAGACCTGCAGTGAGCCTAAATCTCACGGCTGAGTCTGCAGCGAGCCACCGCAGCTCCCATAGCCTGTCCCCGCACAGCCACACCAGGATAAACAGCGAGGGGCTGCAGTGCCTCTGTTTAATAATGCATGGCACAGAGGCACTGGACACACGCTGGGAGTCAGGAGCTGCGGGCATGAGGAGTCACCACTGCAGCACTCGAGTGGCAGGGTCCATCCCAGCGTCCCCCTGGCACTCACAAGTCCATCCCGGCATGCCCCAGCGCTCGTGGGATGTGGACTCCTTGGGGTTCTGGGTGGCCCTGAGACTGGTGCTGAGTGAGCAGAGCTCCACATCACAGGGCACAGAGCAGTGGTGGCAAAGCCAAGGTGCTCGGTCACACCATGGCTGACATCCTGGCCACTCTGGAGTCTTCTTAGCTGGAGCCTGGAGCTGAGTCCCTGTCCCCTTGGGAGGTCTCGCTGGGAGATTCAGCCCCTGCATCGCTCTGTGACACAGACGTAGGTGTAGATGGTCATTTCGGGGAGCTCTGGAGGGCTGAGCGGCACTGGGAGCACCCCTCTCTCTCTGGTATCCTTCTGGGACACTGCCGTGCTGGGAACAGCTGGAAGCGGTGAGCTCAGTCTTCTCCTCACTCCATCCCTCTGCCAGCCGCAGCCTCCCCGGCTCGCACGCTGCCGCCGTGCTTGGGATGAGCAGGTGCGTGATGGGGCCCCGCAGGCGCCAGTTCACAGCCGGCTCCTGTGAATGGCCCCCCCGGGGACGTCCCTCGTTGCGTGCAGTTCCGTGATCTGGCCCCACCGACCATCTGCTGTGGCAGCTCCCTGCCACCCACTCGCTCCCCAGTCCACACTGCACCCCGCGGCACGGAGCGGGGCGGGGAAGAGCTGGGGGTGCCCAATGCACCCCTTGCCCAGCGAGGAGAGGGCAGACAGGTCAGCCAGAGTGACAGTGACACGGCTGAGGTAGCAATGCAGATGGGTATTAATGCAGACAGACCCGTGTAGTGATACAGGAGAGCAGGAACAGCCGCAGTGTCGGCCCAGAGCCCCCTGGCTGCAGGGGTGCACAGGGTGGGCAGCAGGATCCCCCCCCAGCCAGCCAGCAAGCAAAGCCCAGAGCCAGGGAGACCCTCAGGGCTTGGGCCTAGCAGGAGTTACCCCATAAGGGTGGTTTTTGCCCATTTGCTCTGTCCCTCTCTGGTGAGCTCAGGTGGCCCTGCCACGCTGCTGCTCCTGACAGCTGGGAGCGTCATGGTGGAGCTGGGGTCAAGCTATGGCATGAGCTCAGCTCCCTCCCCACCAGCCCCAAGCTCCTGGTGAGTGCAGAGCAGTGAGAGCACTTTCACACCCCGTGTCTGACATGGGTGTGATAACGGCTGAGTGGGTGCTGGGGGGTCTGTGACTCGCTGCAGGCGCAGGGTGGTGGCCCCGGCATCGCCAGGGGCTGGGCATGGGTGGCTCTGAGCACCACAGATTCGCCTCGCCCTGAGCACAGCAATGAGGGAGTGACCCCGGGTCCCCGCTGTCCCTGAGCAGTCTGTGCTCAGCCACTGAGCTGGAGGGTCTGTCTCCAGACTGATTCTACAGCACGGCTGGTGCCTGTCCCTGTCCCTGCCCCCACCGGGTGCCAGCCCCAAGGGACCAGAGCTGCTCTTCAGAGGCTGCAGCTGCTGCATGTTTCGTGCTGCCTCTTCCTCTTCTCCCCGCTGCTGTTTTTGTTTTGTTTAAGAGGCTGGGTTACGAATTTTAAACAGGCTCCTGAAAAACCCAATTACCTCCAGAAGACAACCTGATAAAAGCTGCCTAAGTGGCACTGTGGAAATCGCCTTGTGCAGCAGCTGAGGGAAAACCAACATAACAAAGCCTTTGGAAATGGAGTTAACCACTTTTAATCCCTCGGTGCAATGAGAAGGACCAATAATTATTTTCTGCAAAGATGTTGGGGGGCGGATAAGTGAAATAACTGCCCTGTGCTAATGGGTGGCAGCAGAAAGGCTGGCAGTGCTGCAGGGATGGGTGCAGGTATTCCCTCTGCCTGGGAGCTTTGCAAGGGCCTGCAGAGGCTGTGACCTTGCAGGGTCCCCGTCTGGCTGTCAAGGGACAATGGGGACGATGCCAGCAGGCAGGTGCCACTCAGGCATTGCTGACAGGGAATGCTGTGGCCGATGTGGTGGCACCAGCCAGCCCCGTTCCCTCCCTGGGCACCAGCGTGGAGTGGAGCACGGAGCTGCTGGGGCCCTGGCACCTGTGCTGGCTCCACGGAGGCGACTTGCAGGGCTTGGCGGTGCTGAGAGCTTCCTCCTCCATTTGGCCACAGTGCTGCTACCCCAGTCCTTCACATCTGTCCCCATCCCTTCCCTTCCTGCCTCCCCCAGCAGCTCTGGGCAGCCACCCAGCAGGTGACACTGCCCAGGATGATGCCCAGGAACAGCTGGGCCTAAGGAGTGCCCACACTGGGCACAAGGGCCAGGAGCATCCCCCAAACACCAGCCGCAGCTAGCTCAGCTCTGGGACTGTGGGGGTCCCCTGGATCCATCCCTGTCCCAGGAGCAGGGGTGTCCACAGGGGTGTGCAGGGCAGGAGGCAATGGCCAGGGCTGGTGACGAGCCCTTGGCTGCTCTTCCCGTGGGAGCCTGGCCAGCAGGGCAGAGCTGGGTGCCCGCCAGCCCGGCGGCTGCGGTTGCGCTGCCGGCACCGGCAGCTGGAGTGCTGGGGCGGGTGGCCTCAGCTCACACGAGCCTCGTGCTTCCCGCAGCAGCGGGACGGGGGCTGCTTCGCCCGCCTCCCCCTGGCCACCCCACACCCTGGGTGGGGACAGTGCTTGGGGACGGTACTCCAGGCCACTGACTCCCAAGAAAGGCAAGCCCGACTTAGCACTGGGCACTGGCACAAGGGATGTCCCTGCCGGTTTGGCCTCAGCTCATACTGGGAGCAGTCCTCTGGCACACTGGGATCTACTGGAGGAGGATGTGCTTAATGAGCCGAGGCGTCTCCAAAGACTGAAAGACTCAAGGACCCATCCCAGGAACAAAAGGAGGCGTTTGTCAGGCGCTGAGAGACGGGCTCGTTAATTCCTCCTGGCTGTCACACTTATCTGTAATGAATTTGTGCTCCGCTGTATTATTTTTAATACAATAGGAGCGGTGCCGCCCGCCCACCGCCCGGCTGCCGGGAGCGCTGACGTCAACGCCCGGAGCAGGGCTGCCGCAGGACGGACGGACGGACAGACGGACGGGCCAAGCACAGGCCTGTCTTGCCGCCCACGTGCCCGTCCCACCAGCTGCCAGCAGGCAGAGCGGGGCTTGGCACGAGGGCAGGAGGCTTTTTTACCTTGGAGGTGGAAAAAGGAGTTGTTGGTCAATGCCAGGCTGAGGACTCGGGGCTAGTGGAGATGGGTTGCGCCAGGGGGTATTTTTGGGAGCAGTGAGAGCGGGTGAACAAGAGGGACAAGTCCCTGATGTGCTGTCCCTGTGCTGAGAGCTGTCCGCGCCAGCGGCTGTGCGTTGAGGCAGGAGCTGGCAGCGGGTGCACACACACGGATCTGTCGGTGCCGCATCCCAGGAGGTGGCACTTGCAAGCCAGTTTTGGCCCCCCCTGGCTGCGAGATGTCCCCCCACTCCTGCTCCACATCCCGCATCCCCCCCAGCCTTCCCACAGCAGCACCGGCAGCATCTCCACAACCCACCCCAAGGGGCTTGTAGGAGCAACTGCAGCCTGTCCCAGCTCCGTGCAGCCTCCCACGTTTAGGGGGGGACGTCCTTGAAAGGACCCCGCGCCCAGACCCTCTCCAGCACCCTGCTGGGCCCCCGCAGGCTGCTACTCCAGAGCCTCACTATTAAACACCAGCTATCCCAAAGCCCGGCTCCAAGCACCACTAATGTGATTTGCACAGGGCTCATCTTGTCTCTAAGAACCCAGGGCTGGATTAATTAGGAGGCACCGGCTGCCCCTCTGAGGGGCACACACCGTCCCTGTGCATCGGGACAAGAGTGGGAGACCCGGGGAGTCCTGTCCCGCACTGCAGGGGAGGAGCACAAGAGGGGCTGCAGGAGCCCGTCTCCCTTCGGCAGGTGCAGGGGGGGCAGGCAGGGTGGTGCGCCCCATTTCCTGCCCGGGAACCCTTCGCTGAAGGGGGCCTGAGCTCCGTGGGCGTCATATCCTCGATGCCACCGCAAACCCCCTCTGGCATCCCCTCCCTGAGCACCCCACACCCGCCCTGGGAGCCCCGCGGGGGGAACAGCACCAAGAATCCAAAGCTGGGGCCCCCGAGCGGCAGCTGTTGGCGGAGGGAGGAGGGAGAGTGACATAATTTATCAGGGACTTTAATTAAACTCCCGCAGCCGCCCCGCACCGTTGCAGAGGGGGCCGGGGTGCTGCGGGTCGGGGGACCGAGTGAGGGAGCCGGAGAGTGCGGGACTGGGGGCACCTCCGGCTGGTTAATGCCTCGTTTCGCCCGTTAATTGCCGCGGCGGTGAATCATTAACCCCGAGCAGGAGGAGCTTGCCCCGTCCCTCCGCTGCGGGAGCGCGGGGTGGTGTCCGGGGGGGCCCCGTCCGCAACCTAGTGAGGGGCGCGGGGCTCCCCGGGACGTTTCCCCGGGGGTCGTGCGGCGTTTCCCGGGAGGGGTCCCGCATCCCGCCGCCCCCGTGGGGGCCGGTCCGCGCGGTGGCGGGGGGTGTCGCTCCGGGCGGGCCCACGCGTGCCGCCGGGG
>VZTF01003551.1:1153098-1197260 GCA_013397755.1 Cnemophilus loriae | reverse complement strand
CCCCGCGCCCGGCGCGGCCCCGCCGGCGGAGCGGAGCTGCCGCTCGCCGCCGAGATGGACGACGGCGTGACGATCCTCGTCAGCGATTCGGATTCGGAGGGCGCCCGCTCGCCGCCGCTCCAGCCCTGCCGCTCCCGGCACTCGCTGCCCTCCCCCGCCGTGAGTCCGGGGCTCCCCGGGCACGGCGCCGCTGCCCCACGCAAAGATGGCGGCACGGGCGGGGATGGGAGCCGCGCACGGACAAGCGGCCTCGGGGGCAGTGGAGGGGCTGGGCGTGTGTTCCCGGGGACCCCCCAGTCCCGTCCCGTCTCGCCCCATCCGCATCCTCAGGGACCTCCCACCCTCTTCCCAGCCGGGCTCGGGTCCCCGCCGCCACCTCCGGCCAGCAGAGCCCCGTTCCGCAAGCGTGCCCCCCGCAGGGGTCCCAGCCTCCTTGGCCATGTACCCTTAGAAAGAGTCCAGTGCCCGCCATGGAGTGTCGCGGTACCCTCTCTGCACCCCGAGGAGGGTCCTGCCCTGCAGGGCTCCGTTCCCGGCGGGGTCCGGCCGCGGGATGCGGTGGGGCGGTTGCCGTCCCTCTCCGCTGTGCCGTTCCTCCGCCGGCGGGTGCGGGGCCGGTGAGGCCGTGCGGCGGCGGTTCCGGGCACGAGGCTCGCCCCCGGGCGGGGGAACGGTCGGTCCCCGGCCCCGCACCGCTGTCCCGGGTCCTGAGGCGGTTGGAGCCCCGCAGCTCCTCTTGCGTGCCGGAGCCCGCTGGGCTTTGCCATCTCCTTGGGGAAGGCAGCAGGTCTCAGTCAGGGGGAAAAAAATGGATTTAAATTGTCTGCTAAACGCGTTCCCTGCTTTGAGGTGCTGAGGGGATTTTTTTCCCAAGAGCAAACAGGCTCTGACCCCTCCTGGGCATGCCAAAAGCTTTGGAAGTGTTGTGTCTGGCCTGCTGCTGGTGCAGGCACAGCTGCCTTCCCCTGCCTGCTCCTGCTGCCCCTCGGACCCTGCATCGCCCAGCGAGGCTTATGTGGGAGTCCCCAAAGTCTCAGGGCTGCTGTAGCTCCACATTGGTGCCACAGATCAAAAGGCAGCTTTGTTTCCTGCCTCTCCTGTCCTCCAGAGCAGGTAGTGTCGTGCCACAGAAGAGGTGCCACGGTTTGGATCCTGCGCTGTTCCTGCCAGTGCCTGGGGACAAAAGAGCTCCCTGTGCTTCCCTTGCCCTCTTCCCTGGATGTGCCAGCAGGACTGGCATTTCCCTGTTGTGGGAAGGAGCTGAGCAGGCAGCCAGGTCTGCTCTGAGCCAAGGCACATGGACATGGTCCTGAGGGGAGTGGGGAAGAGGAGCCTGGGTTGGGCTCAGGCTCAGCTTTGCTGCCAGGAGAGGCTGATCCCAGAGTTCAGGGCCGCAGGCCCCCTCGGACAGGCAGAAGGGTCTTTGCCCCTTGTTTTCTCTTCCTAGGCTGGTGCGCTTTTCCCTCTTGAACTGGGGCTAGAGTGCCACCATAGCAGAGGCTCCTGGCAGGACAGGACACTGACACTGCTGCTCTGTCCCCACAGGAGATCATTGATCTGACCTGTGAGGACACAAACACAGACCCGACACCGTCGAGCAGCCTCGCCATCATCGACCTGACTGAGGACATGTGCAGCCCTCTCCACTCCACCCTTGGTGCTGCCCAGAACCCCAGAAACACTGCCCCAGCAGCACAAATGTCCCGTTCCCAACTCTGCCCCACTGCAGAAGAAGAAATGCAGGCAGTGGCAGAGCTGAGCCTTGCACCAGCATCACACAGCACTCCTGTGAAGCTCAGTTCCACCATGGTCACGGCAGAAATCATGGAGAACTGCAGCTGCCTTTCTCCTGCCTCTAGGCACCAAAGCTGGAGCTCAGAGCAGGACTACAGCACTACTGCCTTTAACAGCAACTTGGACTCACAGTCGGACTCAGACTGCCTGTCCCCATCTCCCCCCAGCCTGGACAGCAACAGCAGCTGGAGAGCTGATGGCCGAGAGGAAGATCCTCCCCAGCCCTGCCAGGAGAGGAACCTCCCCCCAAGGCTGAGCCCTGCCCCAACCATTCCTAGAACACCAGGAAAGGCCCAAAGGTCTTTGCCAGAAGCAAGTGACTTCCCACCACATCAACCAATCCCGCAAGCCACCCCAGCCAGGACTGATGCTGACAGCAAGGCCTGGCTGGACAAACTGCACAATTTCAGCAGGAGTGGAGTCCAGCACCTCTTCCTCCAAGGCATAGCACCCAACAGGGAAACACAGCAGGTAAACAGGGTTTGGAAGAGCCCCTGCTCCCCTTGTCGTTTGCCAGGCAGTCGGGGGCTCTGGTTATTGCAGTTCCCTTCACAGCGGGCCCCACATCACAGCTGGGCTCCTTTGTATCTGGGGAGCTTTCACCCATTGCCTTGCCTTGCACACAGCAGAAATCTGGGCTCATCCCCAGCGGGAAGCTGAGCATGGTGCACACCACCATGGAGGAGAACATCCTGGAGGGCACCCTGTATTTCCTGAACGAGTTTGTCTCCTGCCAGCACCATCCCCCCAAAGAAATCATCTGCCACCTGATCAAACAGATGCTGTTGGATACCCACGAAGGGGAGATCCTGAATGACATCTACACGCTGCTGATGAAGATCCAAATGTATGTGTTCCCCTTGTCCCAGAGCCCCCTTGCCCCTAGGTGCTCCCAGGGGTGTGCCCAGCATAAGGGTTATTCTCTGTAGTGCTCACCCACAGAACAGGGAGTGATTTCCCCTCTCACCCAGGATAATCCTCTTGCCAACACAGGCACACCCTGGGCTCTCTGAGGGTGGGTCAAGGACAGCTTGTGACACAACGGAGCCCTTGGGGACAGAAGAGTGTGTTTGCCTTGCCCTGAGGCACAGGTCTCATTGTTCACTGCTGTGACATGGCAGAAGTGCCTTCACCTGGGCTGCAGCAGTGCCAGCAGGGGCTGCAGCAGCTCCCTCATTTCCCTCAGGCTTCCTGCAGAGAGGTACAATGTTTTATGAGGCCACGGGCCTAGAAGTCCTGGGCATCTCCATGGAGTATAGCCCCTGGCAGGTGCTTCCAAAAAATTAATGTGGTGTGGGGAGGAGAAGGGGTGAGGGCAAAGATGAAGAGGAGAAGGCAGGGGAGGCACCTGAGCAAGTGGGGCTGGGAGTGGCTGGGGAAGGGCCAGGGGCTGGGGAAGGGCTAAGGGGCTGCCGTGCCTCCAGGCAGATGGTCAGGCAGTTCAGCACAAATGGACAGGGCTGTCCTTGCAGGCTCCATCCAGCCAACGTCGCCACGGTGGGATGGGACTGGACACTGGTGAAATTCATCATGGAGGACCAGGTACTTGGCACCGTGTGTGTCACGTGGGGCAGGGATCACCCAGCACACGCTGCCTGAGGGTGAGCATTGCTCAAGTGCTTCCTGTGGCTGTGCTCTGCTGCAGAGCTGGCCAGTCCAACAGTGAGTGCCAGCTGGGCATCCCACATTTATCCACAGTGCTGCCTTAACCCTCTGCACAGTTTTAGGCAGGTTGTCCCACTGAAGAAGGCACAGCACCAGATAAACCCTCTAGGTCACAGCACTAGTGCAATGCCTAGCAATGCCCTTCAGGGTCTTGCCTGAGCCAAGCAGCTCCTCCTACAACTACTCCTCAGTTATGTGCATCAGTCCACTCCCAAGACAGCCAACTTCCCTGGCGTTCCTAAGCCTGCGGCCCCACCAGACTCATATGCTCTCCCTCTGCCCCCAGGAGAAGCCCCCTGGCCGGCTCCTCTTCCTGCAGTATGTGGTGCAGACCCTGGAGGATGACTTCCAGCACAATCTGAAGTCACACCTGCTGCAGAAGTCAATTGCCAAGAAAGTGCTTTCATGTGACTTGTGCTTCAACAATGTCAAGTAAGGGACACCTCCTCCTCCTCATTCTCTAACCAGAAGCTGAGAGGCGGGGGCTCAGGGAACACTTGTTGAGACTCAGACTTTCAGACTTCCCGAGAAGCAGACTTGGGAGACTAAGGGAAGTGTAGGGCCAACTATAGGGGCTAAGAAAAGATTTACAAAAGCAAACCACCAGAGATGATGCAAGGCCTTTCTAGTCACAACAGGGTGGGCTTTTCCTAGGAATGAGGTCAGATTTGCATTGTTCAGGACAGGACTGAGAAGCAGGCAGTCCTGTGGGCAAGTGTACAAATCAAGAGAGCTCCTTTGCTGAGCTGCTCAACAGAGTTACTCCCTAACCTGTCCAAGTGGGTGGAACGTACTCTTCATTCTCAGGGCCTTTCCTCAAGCTCTAAGTAGATCTAGAGGTCAGAACACAGCAAAACAAGGCACATCCCAAATAAAATTCTTGTTTCTGTCCCAGGGAAGTGGTCAAGTGGTTGGTGGCGGCAGTTACAGGAGTCGGGTTCTCCCAGCCCCGGGAGCAGCTGCAAGAAGCCAGGGTTGAACACAGCTCATCTTCACCAAGGCTGGCCAGCACTCAGACAGCTCAGACAGACCAGGCTCAGACAGCTTTCTTTGCCCAAAAGTAAGCTCCAGAATTCCAAACTCCCTGCTGGCATTATCATGGACCCAAGTCAGGTAGAAGCCAGAGTCTCTCTCTCCCTGTCAGTTCAGGGAAGGCAGGCAGTACCAGTGACCAGCTTTGCTGGTTCTTTTTCGGGTTAGATATAAGACTTGGTGAGCGAAAGACTTTCACCTGGTAGGAAACTGGCTCAGTGTCATCTTCTTGCATGTAGTGTAAGGCTAGAACTCTTAGCCCACAGCTCAGGCAGCCCCATGCTGCTCCCACACTCAAGAGAGCCTCCGAGACCTCCTGAGGGTCAATCTGGGGATGAGCTTTGCTTGCAAAAGCATCAGACTCAGCAGCCACCAGGAGACACCAAACCT
Organism: Cnemophilus loriae; assembly: GCA_013397755.1. NCBI lineage: Eukaryota > Metazoa > Chordata > Aves > Passeriformes > Corvidae > Cnemophilus > Cnemophilus loriae. The sequence continues at coordinate 1,192,379 of VZTF01003551.1, read as the reverse complement.
GGCCCACAGCATTCCCGTGTCCCTCACTGCATGAGGCTGAACTAGGGGCTATCCCCCAGGCTTTGCTTGGCAAGCTGAGGGGCAGAGTCTCCCTGTGCTGACTTGTCCCTCTCACCCAGGGCGATGCTCCTGCTCCAGCGGATGTTGTCCATGGCAGTGGAAGTGGACAGATCTCCCACCTGCAGCTCCCGGAAGATCGCAGATGACATATTCCCATTCATACTGAACATCCCCCTGAGGAGCCAAAGGTGAGACAAGCATGTGCAAGGCAGCATTTGCCTGTGTGAACAATGGTCTTATTCCCAATTTACATCCAAGTCTGGATGCATAAAGTTCCACAGGGTATAGAAAGACAGGCCAGCCAGCAAGAGCATGGCTGTGTCTGTCACAGAGGTACAACATCACCAGCTGAACAGGTGATGTGTTGCTGAAAACACACCCAGGTGGTGTGTTGCTGAGAACAGTCAATTCTCCCACTTGTTAAAGTTGTGACCTTAAAACTGTAAAGAGGGTCTGAAAAGCAGCAAAAAAAGAAGGTCTGTGCATCAGCACAGCCAAGCACTGGCAAAGACATCACTGATTCCCATGAGCAACCAGGTAGTCAGAAATATGATGCAGTTCCTACAGCTCTGCCTTGACATCCTTTGTTTGCTTCTTTAAGAAATGCAAATCTGAAGCCAAAGCACAAGGGCCTGACTGGCTCCGGTGTAAGCAAGAGACCACTAGGCCCCCACGCATTTCAAACCCACATTTGCAATGCCCAGCAGGCAGCCCTTCACACCCTTTCAGCAGAACTCCGTGCATGCACCAGGTATAACCGAGCCAAACTGATTCTAGCTAAGCTGTCACTTTGCCCAGGACAGATAAAGGTCCATCTGCCCCTGACTCCTAGTTACCCTTGCTTGGCTGGGCTCCCTGCAAGTCAGCAGGAATGAGCCATTGCCACACAGGCTGCTGGGCAGGGCAAAGGGAAGCAGCTCAGTTTGCTTTAGAGACTGTACTCACTTCCAGCTGTTGCAGGTCACACCTGAGGATGAAAACATGGCCATGGCCAAGCTGCATAACAAAGGTCTCTCTCCACCTCTGGTGGTCATCCTTCCACGGCATGGCTGGGTAGCCCCTGCAGTCACCCCACATCTGCACTGGGTCAGCAGCACAGCAGGAGCATGCTGGAACAGTTGTCTCTGGTCAGGCTGTGCTGTCTCTCCCAAAGTAAATTCCTTTTGTGTTCCAGGGAAGCTTTATTAAACACCATGGAGAGCCAGCTCCTGCGCTGCAGACTGCTAGAGCTGTTATTCCAGCATAGCTGTGATGTGCCCACAACCTCATCCATGTCTCTGGACAAGATCCTGTATTTCCTGAGCCACTCCTCTGTGCTGCCACAATTCCAGGTATCCAGTCCAACCTCTCCTTTGACTTGTTTTCCTCTGAGAAAACTTCTAACAACCAAATACTGTCTCCTGTCCTAGGATGAAACAGCAACATGGCAAAGGTGGGACGAGATGCTGCAGTACTTGAGTTTGCTGCTGATGAGTTACCAAAGTGTAAAACTGGGTAAGCAGTGCTTGTTCTGGCCCTAACAATCAATCTCATCAAGAGGCTGCAGTAGAACAGCCAAATTTCTCTTCCTCCTCTCTTCTCATTGCTCTTGGACTCATGGCCGCTGAATCTTAGAAAGACAGTGTACCTTCATCCATGATAGTAACTATTCCCAGCAGTCAAAGAAGTCATGTTGCATCAATCAGAGCACCCAGTTTGCTTTGCCAAGTTTAGACCCTGCAAAATAGCCTTCTTCCTAAAGGAAGGAAGCACTTCCCAGCCCTGGGAAGTACCCAAGAGCGTGCTTTGTACCCACTGTTGTCTAAGTTGCTGCACAGTGGGTGGAAGAATAGGGTGGTTTAGGAAGAAAAGCACAAGGCAAAGGGATCATAGAATATCCCGAGTTGGAAGACATCCACAAGAATCACTGAGTTTTACTTCTGGCCCTGCACAGACACCCCATAATCCCACCCTGTGGGTGAGAGTGTTGTCCAAACACTCCTGGAGCTCTGGCAGCCTGGGGGCCATGACCATTCCCTGGGGAGCCTGTTCAGTGCCCCAGCACCTTGTGGGGGAAGACTTTTTTCCTAAGAGCCAACCTAAATCTCCCCTGGCACATCTCCAGTCGTTCCCTCAGGTCCTGTCACTGCCACACAGAGCAGAGATCAGAGCTGCCCCTCCTGAGGAAGCTGCAGACCCCAGTGAGGTCTGATCTGTCTCCTCTTCTCAAGGCTGAACACACCAAGTGACCTCAGCCACTCCTCATGTGGCTTCCCCTCTAGACCCCTCAGCATCTCTGAAGCCCTCCTTTGGGCATGCCAGGACACTTTCAGCACTTAGTTAACTGGGAGCATCACCCACAGCAGCCACAGAAAGAGCAGCAGTTCAGACCCCAGGAGAGTGGCACAATCACAAAGCACTCTGTAAAACTCCTTAAAGTTATTTTGCCAGAAGTCTCTTCCAACTTCAGGTGCTTTAGCCCAGGGTTAAGGCTGTCATGAATGAATGCAGAGGAGTCCAACATCTCATATGCAAACTCTCACTATCCCTGAAGCCCTAGGCAATCACTGCTGTTGGGCTCTTTGGAGAATCCTTTGCAGCTGCCCATTTTGCCATTCACACAGAAGAAAAGGATTATACAAGCCTTGCCCTTTCCCCATTCCCTGGGCTCTCTCCACATGCAGAATGAGCTCCTTCCAGTTCCTTCCTCCCAAAGTCTTGTGCAGAACCATGGACGATAACAAGAGGATCGGCCCCATTTCCAGCACTGCCTGTGGCACACTGGGATCCATCCCAGCAGCTCAGGCAGCCCCTTGGGTGTTGCCTCTCCCCACCAGCATTTCCTCTTGCAGAGCACCTGCGGAGCTCCCTCAGTGACCGGATGGATTTGATCGTTCAGCAAGCCAAGCCCAGGCTCCAGGACAGTGATGACATCAGCCAGCTGGACATTCAGCTGAAGATGAACGACTTCATCAACAGAATGCAGGAGGCCCTGGGGCAGCCTTTTCCCCCACAAATCCAGGAGAAATTGTTCATGTTGCAGGAGTTGTTCTTCATTGTCACTGCTGCCTGATGGAGACAACCACTGCAGCAAGGAGGACAAAACTTCACATTCTCAATATAAAACCCCCCATCTCATGCTGCAATCTCAGTATCATGGGGGTTGGTTTACACAGTTCTTTGGAAAGATGTTTGGTTTACATTGTCTCAGAATTTCTGTTCAAGTTTGCCTCGTGCCGTTTTACAAAGCACTTTGTACACTTTAAAAAATAAATTCTTTTCATGTTTGCTAAGACTCTTTCGTCTTGGTGCCAGCCCTGCCCAAAGGAAGTGCAGAGCTCTGTCAGCTCACACCACAAGGCCATGCTTTAACCCCAGCCTTCCCAATCTGTGAGATTCACCTGTGTAATCAGGACCAGAGCAGCAGCCTGTACCTCAGTACCTGAATCTATTCCATGGCTTTTACCTCAGCTTACACTCCAGGAGCACAGGGAACACCAGCATTCAGACATCCCCAGCCCAGGTGAATCATGTGCTCCATCAGCAGTACTTTAAAGGGCTGCTAAAAACATTACAGCAGCACCAAACCACAACCTTCCAAAGCAGAACAGGGCACCTCTAGGGAAATACCAGCCTGGTTCCCACACCTGTGCCCACCTCCACAGTACAGCTGGAAACAGCACACAAGCAAAAAGAGACAAAATCTCAGGAATGTGAAGATTTGGATTGCACAAGAAAACACAAAGACTTCATGTTTAGTTTCATCTGCACAAGCCCTAAGACAGAACTGAGCCTGGCTGTAAACCCAGTCTCCTCGTCAAAGGGGAGTTTGTGGGCAAATATTTCACCCTAGTGAGGTGCTGCCAGAACCTTATCCATCAGAACCTTGACCCCACACTCACTGGACAGCCCCACATTTCTGCCACAGATGCCCTGCCAGCACTAACACACACTGTGGACCTCCATTCCACAAGGATTTTATTGTCCTGTAACAAACAAAACAAACATACACATTAGGAGACGTGAATACAGACAACAAATAAATTAATGTCAAATGAGAGCCTGATTGCCAAGGTGCAATTGAGTGGTGACAGAACTGCTGGTTTGGGTGGGGGACTCCCACGCAACACTTCACTGGCAGTGTTGCTGAAGCTTGAGAGAAAGCAGTGCTACAAAACGTGCTGCTTCAGAGGGGCCAGCAGCCAGCCAAGGGAGCCAACCCTGTCTCACCCTCCAGGGAGAGCGTTTGGTTTAAGAAGGCAGAAACCCCGGAGCTCAACAGTTACTACCCGTTAAGTAACCTCTGTGTAAGGTCCTGGCAACAGAGAAGCTTCCACTTCCAGGTGCAAGGCTGCTGCTTGGCTAAGGGACTCTGCAACACAGTCGTGAGATCAAGAGCAGACCTGAGGTGGCCCATTTGCCACAGCACAGGTGAGGATTATAGAGCAATGCTGCCTATCATGCTTAAGGGATTAGATGGTAGCCAGGAGTTCCTTCCACTTTTCCTGAAAGCCAGTGTTAGCTGTTCCCAGGAACTGGTTCAGACTAGGTCAAGGATCACATCCAGCTGTTCCTTACCAGGGAGGAATGTTCAGCCTTGGTCTGCCCTCGGTCTTCCTCTAGCCCTACAGAACACACTTAATGCTGATAAAACAAAATACCCTGTCTGAAAAGTGCTTCCAGTGTCTAATACATTCTACATGATTCTAGGGAAAAAAAAAACACAACAAAAACAAATCAAGCAGCATCCAGAGTGCCAGAACACCTGCAAATCTGCTGTCTAGAAGGCAGGACAGTGCTGTTTTGCAGAAAGAAGAGAGGAGGATTACTTGGTTCAAGCCACACTGGCTTTGGTTACTTCCACCTTCTTAGAGGAACATGAAGAGTTGGAAGAAAAGGAATTCTTCCTCATTACTTCCAAGCTCCGTTAGATTCTGCTCTCTGCCTTTCCAACGAGAACATCTTAGACTGGTCACTAGTCCCTCTTCCCTTTAAAAAACATTCCAAGAACAAAAAACATGGTCACATTGGATAGTGAGGGAGTGACACCTTTATACTGACCCATGACATACCCCATCTTCCTTCTGGCAGCTAATGGTCCAGTTTTCAGTCCTTGCTTGTTCCCATCATTTTCTGCTTGAGCTCTGACAGAACCAGTCCTCCTGTGGGTCCTTCACCACTGAGCCAGACCAGGCAACCAGACTCCAGGCATACAAGCCTGGTGCTCACACACCACATGGAATCCTGTCCCAAAAAAACATGGCTCAGGGTTTCACTGTGGTGTGGTGTACTGAGAAGCACATCCAGAGCAGCCTGGTGGCCCAAACCAGTGCAGTGCAGTAGACACGATGGTTTACACTGGTTTAGGACTGGTGCAGGAGTTTTTCCAAGACTGGCTTTAGCAGGACAATCACGACTGTTTCTTTTTCTGAGACGAAGAGCTGGAAAGGGAGACTTTCCTACTTTACTGCAGCACACGGCACAGGGAAGCAGAGCCTAAGACACCCTGTAACCTGCTAAAGACACTGGAAGCTTTCCTCTAGAACCCAGTGGGAGTGAGCACGTTCAGATCCCGAGGTTTGATATTGTGGGAACGTGGAGATTGTTTCCTCCCATCTGTGCCTGGAATGTCCATTTTGGGTGGCTTGAAGGTGACTGGATCCTCTGTCATCCTTGTAGCCTGAGCACGCATCAGCTCCATTGGGGATGGCTTCTGGGCACCCTTATAGGACTGAATGGTAAATCCTCCTGATGAAAAAAAATCACAGTAAAAACCAGGAAAACCAGTCAAATCCATTTCCTACTGTTGCCAGGAGTGAACAGTGTCACCGACACTCAGTACTACAGACAGCCTATGCAAATTCCAGCAGCTTCATATCATCTGAAGCCTACTCCCCATCAGGGGCTGGCACTTCCAGTCCTGGTTGCATCACACATCAGAGAAAGCAGAGTAAACAGCTGTCACCTTCACACCCTGCCCCTTCCACTGCAGCTCACTGCAAGTTATTTCTACTTCCAGATCCTTGGCCCAGGTTTTACCCAACTGCTCTATATTTTGGCACAGAAATTATATGACTAACACACATTCCCAAGGTGGTCCTGGAGAGTAACAAGGCAAGCAGGATAAGACTCCAGAAACAGCCAGCAAGTCTGTTGTGTCACAGTTCCCCCTTGCTCTTGGCAAGGCAGATTTTCAAGGACGTACCTGCCTCACTGGTGGATTTCTGGACAGCTCTGGGTCCAAAAAAGCTCCATCTTTCAGATGGCAATCTGTCCCCACCACCTTCCATAGCAAAGTCTGAGCCAGTGATAGAAGTAGAGGATCCCTGACTAAACCAACTCCTAAGGCAAAAAAAAAAAAAAAGTCATTGAGATGTTTAAAACATGAGAATAAATACTTTGAGTGACCCCACTATGCCAGGAACTTTCCATGTAGTTAACAGGGGCAGTTTAAGAAATCTTAATAGGTTTGTTAACACTCAGGATAAGATATGCATGCTCAAGTTCCACAGGCTTCCAACATTTGGATCTATCCAACACAAATCCTCAGCAGGCTCTGAATTTCACCCCGTACAGTCCCTCACAGGACAAGAAGGTTATTTGTAGCAGCTCCCACCTCAGCAGCCTGTAGGAAACCAAAGGAGGCAGAGTACCTGTTTTTATGCCTGGGGGAGGAGTGGGGGGTGCTGCTTGGAGTAGACTGAGCAGAAGAATTCTGTTTGTCATCTTTTGTTGTCTCTCCAGTCTGCATTTTTAGGTTCTGTCAGGAGAGGCAAGAGAAACAGAAGCAACACAGCTTAAATACCAGACATAAGGAACAACAGCCAGTTTTATTGTCAAAACCAGACAATTGTTTCTATCACAGGTAATAAAGAATAAGTGTCACTTCACCTAAAGTTGTATCCAGTATTACAATACCTGCATGCACCCTCTTAAGTTTCTCTCCATATCAAATTTAAGCGTTTTGAAAGTTCACTTCAGGCTACAGGCAGGAACACCAGCACTCATAGGGAGCTTGTGGATGCAGCAGAGCTCACTTCACCTCAGCTCAGCTCCCAGGTAACAGATCTAAATGCCACAGCACCCATTTGTCTCCAGCACTTTTCAGAGCAACAATGCTTTCAGTCCCACCAGTTCTCTAATGAGGGTGAGAGCTGTTGTCACAGAAAGTACAAGGCCAGGAGTACCAGACCCTGTGAAGCAACCAGTGTGCATCAGGATGGAAACACTGCTCTGGAACAGAGATGAACCTGGGCACAAAATAAACAGGAACTGGGTGTATGCAAACCATGTTATTACAAGCTGGACAGTACGACCTGAACTTTGAAGGAGTCACTTGAAGGGCAGTTACAGTTCAAACACAAAATACACAGGGTACCTTGTAATGTTTCCTGGGGCTATTCAAGCCACACTAATGCAGTTCACTGATGCAGTTATTGAAACTTTGTCCTTGTGGGAGGACACTGGAAGAGTTGACTATTAAACTCTAACTGCAAAATTTTTTAAAGAGCTAAGTAGCCCACAGTAACATGTTCATTCAAGACCTTTGTTTTCAGTAAGACACATCTGGTAACTTCCACAATGGAAATGCACAGTTTACAAGTTCTTTTCGGACACACAGTTACAGAAATCAACTGCAGGGCACCATTCAAAAGTACAGTAAAAAAATCAGACTGCGTAGGGCTGTCCCCACTGGGAACAACTGTCATAGTTTGATATGACAGTGAAATGTGACGGATTTCAGCAACAAAAACTGTTCCAAAACTACAAAGGCTAATGTTAACTTTAAAATAAAATAAAAGCACACTTTCTACACAATGAGCTAAAAGCCTTCAGAGGAAGCAGCTCAAGGAGAGTCTTGGCAACACGCTCCAAAAGTTACGTCGCCAGGTAAATGTTAAACCAGACACGTCCTCCATGGAGAAATCCAATGGAAAACAAGCCTTACATGGAGTGCCTCAGCCACTCGGTGGTACTCGGTCTCCTCAGTGGTGAGGCCTTTGTGGGGTGTGTAGCCAGCTTCCCTCAGCCCTGCCTGCTGCTCAAAGCGCTGGATGCTCTCCTGAGTCTGCTCTGGAACACACAAGAGCACAAACTCACAAAGAAATGCCACCACAAGCAGTTCTGGCAAAGGCAGCTCCAGCAACTGAATGCAAATCCTTTTTTTCATCATTCACACCTTGTAACAAGCTGGGGCAGAAAGATGAAGCTGGTGAGATCTTCTGACTTGACAACTACCCTGAGACATAGAGCCAAGTCAGATGAGCGGTGATTTGTCCCATATCACCAGATATATCACAAATGCAACACCTGTAATTAATCCCATATCACCCCAGACTCTGCATCACTTCTTCTCACAACTTCATAAATCTAGGAGAACCCAATAAGCTGGACACTTTAAGTGGCCCACTGCATTCAAGGGAGCCTTGCAGATCATGTTTTAAGGACTCACAGTCATTTTAGATCAGGTAAAATAAGCTATTTCAGCCAGATACAGAGCCAGCATTTAATACACCGATATCAACTTCAGTTCTGAAAAACACAAGCACTTTCTCCAAACCCCAGGGTAAGATGTTCACTCCTTAGTGGAACTAGGAGAAAAATCAAAAGGAATCAGAGCACAAAAAGGTTACTGGAAAAGTCTATTGTCTTCCTTAAAACAGGTAACACTTCCCATATTAAAGTTATTTTCAGATCTCTGTTATTTGTAGCTGCTGAAAGAAGAGGCAGCATGGACAGATTAACACAGAAATAATTCCTCTTACTGCAAAAGGGCACATCTTCTCTGCAAACATAACTGACCCAATTTTATTTTAAAGCATCATGATTTATGTTTTGAAGTGTTGCTGTTAGCAAGGCAGCCACTGCTACTGACTAACATAAATGCCAGCAAGTGCTCCATTAGCACAGCGTGTCGGCCCTCCTCACCACTCGGGTTAATGGTAGAGCTCTGCCTGTCATTCAGAAACAGCAAGTTAATAAGCAAACAGCAGCAGCCTCTGCACTCCAGCAACACGGACTGCAGTGTCCTGTAAGCAAACAACAAACTCTGCACTCCTCCCCCAGCCCCTGGAAACACAGAAGCACCACGTGTGGCCTATTCCCCAGTTCCTTGCTTCTTTCTAGAAACATCCTCCGAAAAAAACAAACTCACACAGCATCAGAGTCAGTCTGAAGCCAAGAGTTTTCCAGGAATTACCCTGAGGCATCACCAAGCTGGAGCACCCTCAGTGCCCACGTCCCACATGAGAGAGTGAGAGGCGAGTTCTTACTTGTGATGAGGGAGTTCATGATGATGTGAGTGGCCTTGGCCTTCACCACAGGCACCTTGTTCACACTTTCTGTGGACGATGAAGGAGTTATGACAGGTTTCACGTCAGCATCCCCTTCCTCATCCTGTGGGGAAGCAGCAGGAGACAGTTTGAGACGGGAAAGTACCTCAGCACCTGGCCAGGACACATCTCTAACTACACAAGTGAGACAAGGCCATGCTGCTCTGGCAGCCAGCCTTTATCCCATGGCAGAAACCCCTATGCTGTGCTCACTGCAGCCCAGGAATGCTCAGAACCTTAGAATTCATAGCAATGAACAAGCGACTTGCCTCCAACATCTGAAAACCTACCAGGCTCAGAGCAAACAAGATGTTAGTCCAAGTACAAAAAGATCAACAGGAAAGAAACCAGAACATCTGTTCTTCTCCTAAATGTAAACTGGACTTCAAGGTCAACTGGGCAAAAGCACCAAGAGCGGCTCAAGCACCAGCTGTTCACAGAATGGCAGTCACAGAGCAGAGCCTGGTGTGAACAACTTGTTTTCCCACCTCATTCCTTATATGTTTCTTGCTCAGTGTCTCATAGTTCTACCACTGACCACAAGATCCCAGCAAAGAAACAGAAAACAAATGCTAGAAAACAAAAAAATCCTGTGAAACACTGACTTCCTCCTCCCAAAACAGGAGTTACCTGACTGGAGAATTTACTTTTTGTACCAAACCACAACTTTCAGTTGTCTCCCACAAGAGATTTAAAAACCAAGGAAGTACAAAGTAGAGGTTAAGTACAAAGAGACACACAGTTATGTACTGCCATCCAACAACATTTAAGTTCATTTCAAACTCAGAAAACAGCCTCTAAATTTAAAAGGGCTGGTCCTGCACTCAAAGCATAGGATCCCAGAATGGTTTGGGCTGGAAAGGATCTTAAAGATCATCTAGTTCCAACCCCCTGCCATGGTGGGGTGACACCTTCCACTAGAGCAGGTTGTTCAGAGCTCCCACCAGCCTGGCCTTGAACACTTTTAGGGATGGGGCAGCCACAGTTTCTCTGTGCAAACCATGCCACTGCCTCACCACCCTTATTGTAAAGGATTTACGTCCAACCTAAACCACCCTTATGCTCCAGTTTATTTACACATGGTTGCTGGGGTTTTTTTAACGACAAACACCCAGGAGACGCTCAGCACACACTTGTCCCACCCACACCTCCGTGTGCCCAGAGCAGGGCCAGGCAGCAAGGGTGCCAGGATGGGGGGGGGATACTTGCGAGAAGGAGGATGCCAGGAGAGGGGTGCCAGAGCTGCGGGGTACCCAAGAACGCGCCGGGGCCAGAGCACCGCCGGGCCCGTACCTTCGAGAGCTCCTGGTACTTGCGCTCGGGGATGACCGGCTGCTTCCAGAGCACGCCGGCGCACAGATCGGCGGGCGGCGGCGTCATGGGCGCCGTGTCCTCCAGGGCATCATCGTAGCTGAAGGCGCGGCGTGGGACGCCGAGGGGCAGCGACATCCTGCCCGAGCGGGCCCCGCCGCCCGGCTCCAGCGCTGCGGAGAGAGCGCAGCGCTCCGCGCCCGCCGCCGCGCCCGACCGAGGCCGGCGGGGAGCGCGTGGGGAACCTTACCGGGAGCGTCGGGCTGCCCAGAGCTCATGGCGGGGGCTCAGCGGGGCTCGGCGAGCGGCAGCAGGGCCAGGCCTGGGGCGGCCATAGCGGAACCTCCGGGAGCCGCCACAGCCGGGGTAGATCGCGGCTGCGGGGGCGCTCTTATAGGGGCGCGGCCTCGCGAGATGCGGTGGTTTCGCTCGGGGCACGCTGGGAGGTGTAGTTCGGGCGGAGAAGGTGGCGGGTGACCGGAGAGGCGGGGCCGGGATGGGTCCTCAGCGGGTCGCCAGCGCACCCACGGCCCCGGTGGCGGGGCTGAGGTCCTGTCCTGCCCCCATGTCCTGTCCTCCTGCAGACAGGAGGCTGCTAGGTCCTGGAAAACCAATCGTGGAAGCTGGCAAGCCCGTCAGGGAACAGGAGTATGTGCCAGACAGCCTCACTGTGACACCTTTTCTACAGCTGCTCCTTCATCTTGTCAATAAAAGCGTGACCTCTCTGCTGCCCTCCAGTTCCTCGGCAGGGAAAGGGACCCCAGCCTGGTCTCCCAAGCTGCAGGCACGGGGGAAGGAAGCAGCACGTGGCCCTGCTCCAACTTAAGCTGCCTACAGGACAATCAGCAAAAGTCCGAGCGCTGCCCACACCCAGCCCTGTCATCACAGAGGGTGACACGTGCCCAGCGCCAACATCACACAGGCTGGCACCACGAGCTCTCCAAAGCAGGACTGCACCAAGCAAGAGCCCACAAGCAAGACATTCACAAGCAGCTAGAAAGAGTATTTTATTTTAGCAAAGCTAAAGAAATGCTGGCTGCCACACAGAAAGTGAGCAGCACCGCACAGTCAGTGCCAAAGAGTCTTTCATGGACAATTATAACCATCTCTGTCTAATGAAGGTCCTTCTTCCATGGCCAGAGGCTTTTTTCAGTTCAGGAAATGGTCATGTCAACCCTGCATTTGCAGGTAAACCTGAGGAAAAAGAGCAGTCACTGCACTTCCATTTTTTCTGGCTTGAGTGATGCAATGAAATTCTTGTATTCCTCGGGATAGAAGTTCTTGTACACATTGATCTTTCTCTTAATCTGTTTGGGAGTATCCTGGTAGTAGTTCTTCTCATCCCGAGCCATTTCCTGTGACAAAGGGGAAGGTAAGTCAGAGGAGCAGCCCCAAGAGCAAACACCAAACCAGCCCACCTGCGCCCGTGTGATCACTGCCTGACTCAGACACGGAGCTGGCCACAGTTCAAAGCGGTTTTTTTCCCTTAAGAATCAGCTGACTGCAAAACAGGATCCAGGACAGAGAGGATTAGCGGTTCTCATCCTCCTGATGGGAAGACCCAGGAGTGAATCACTCCGGGTGCTCCCCGCTCTGGAATGTACCTTGTAGTTCTCTCCGTGGTTCTGGATCATGTATCGCACATAGTCAATGAGGTCTCGTGAGAGCGTGTTCGACTTCTTCTCAGGGAGGCTGGCCTCCAATTCCATCTCTAGGCAGAGGGCAGAGGTAGCATGAGGCAGGGGAAGGAAGCAACAACACCTCAGATGTCCCCAACCTCCCCCCGAGGTTGACTTCAGCCACACAGCTCGGCTGCTTATGCATGCAGGGATGTTTTCCAGCATGATGGTGCAGGAAAACGGCCAAGACAACAGCCCTCTGCACAGGCTGCAAGCATCCAGGCCTGCACTGCAGATCTTCTCCAGCTCACACACGAGGAGCAGAGTCTTTCAGCCCAGGCTGCAGAGTGTGACTGCTCAGAGCCGCCCAGCCCACCACTGAAACACACGTGGTACCGCCTCCATGGCTTCTGGTCACCCTGGGCCCACCCACCAGCACATTTCGCAGTGACAAGAGCCCTCTTGAGGCTGCAGGGACAAACACTGTGGAAAAGACAAGCTCCTCCACAAGGCTGGATAAGAAATAACACCCTTCCCTACCCCTGGCACAGCACAGGATGACAAAATAACCCACAGGGGCTTAGGAGAACCCCAAATGCAACACTGACCGTTCACCACGTACGGCTTCCGCACTATTTTCTTTCCTGGCTGTTGTCCGTCGCTTTCCACTTCCATCCCCTGAATTATAGCAGAGAAAAGACACATGAGGAAAAGCCCATTTGGAAGAGTGCTGTGTCCCCACACATCATTCCCAAAACTCCAAACTGCTTCTACATGGCTCCAAAGGGCAGGAAATCCCAGCTGGCTTAAGCAGAGCCTTACTTGTACCATTAAATTGGCTTGTGGGCAAGGCTGTCAGCTGAGAAACGCTGTGTGAATGGAGACAAATGGCAAACAAGGTCACTCCTGCTTTTTCCTTGAGTTTCCTTGAGCAACCTTTCACCTGAAAGCGTTGCCCTCTTACGCAGATGAGCCCGGTCGGCACTGCTGCACACAAAGAGCCTTTCTTTGTTATCAGGAGAAACTAGGCTGCAGCGTTGCCAACCCCACCTGTCTCTGGCAAGTCCCAGGAGACGGACTGACGTTATTTGTATTTGTTCTAAAGTCCATTGCATCTCCGTAGTGCTGTTGCTCGTTCCCACGCCAGGATCTTGGTGAGATTAGCATGTAGATCAAGATAAAGAAACGTGTCCACAGAGACCGATCCAGAGCCACCTGCCCCGTGCTGCGAGGGTACCTCCCCCCACAAAGGAGCGGTCCCGGCCAAACCCTTCCTTACCAGCAGCTTCTTCGGGATGGGGACAGCCTTGTTGGGGTCCTCGGCCAGGCCCATCTCGGCCAGGTTCTGCGCCACCGACTTGTGCGGGTCCCAGGCATGGCGGATGTGCGAGCTGCGGGGGACAAGGGACATCACGGCTGTGCCCCCCTTCCCGCGGGGGTGCGCGTCCCCCTCCCCAGCGACACGTGCAGCGGCTCCCGGCCGCCCTGCCCCAGCCCGCGCTCGGCCCGCGCCCTCCGTGCCCCCGGCGCTCACCAGGCGATGCGGGGCGCGGCGCGGCGGCGGGCGCTGCGGTAGAGCCGCTTGCGGTTGAGGTTGTAGGAGTATTTGTGCCGCCGGCTCTTCCCCTTGGCCTTCGGCATGGCGGACACACGCGGGCTGCCCGCGGAGCTGCCGGGCGCGCCTCGGGGCACCACGGGAAGTGTAGTTCCGAGACAGCAGCGCCGCGCGATAAGCGAGTGCGTCGGACTGCAACCCCCGGCATGCACTGTCCCGGAGGCGGGGGCTACGGCAGCCGGGAAGGGGCGCCGTTGTCACCTTGGCCATGGCCGCCGGGCCGCCCCCTCCGCTGGAGCCCAGCCCGCTGCCCACGTTCGCTGAGGAGGGATTCGCGGAGAAGTTCGTGCGCAAGACCCGCGAGAACCCCCTGGTGCCCCTCGGTGAGGGTGGGGCGGTGGGTGGCGGGACGGAGGCTGAGTGAGGGGCGAGGGCCGGGGGCATGGTCGCTGGTGAGGGGTCGGTCCCTCAGCCCCGGCCCGGCTGCCCCCCGGGGAGGCGCGGCTCGGGCTTGGGGGTGCGGTTGAACCGGCCGGCAGCGCTCAGGCCCGGGGGAATCTGCGCCTCACAGCCCCCGTCCTTCCCCGCAGGCTGCCTGTGCACCATCGGGGTCTTGGCCTACGGACTGGTCTGCTTCAAGAAAGGCAACACTCGGCGCTCCCAGCTGATGATGCGGGCGCGCGTCGTGGCCCAGGGCTTCACCTTCGCCGCCCTGCTGGGGGGCATGGTGGCCACGGCCATCAAATCCCGACAGTGACATCGGACAAGAGCGAAGCTGCGGCCGCGGGCAAGCGTCTACCAGCCCCGGCTGGCAGGGTGGATCCTGGCTGCGGATGGAGTTTTCTGAGAGACTGTTGTGATGTCTCGGTGGAGCCAGTTCTGGAGCACTGGAAATGGGGTGAATACATTCTGTGATTAACATGTAATTTGGGCCATGGCATTTTTTTTATTTCCCCGAGAGTTCACCCTCCTGCAGCACTGAGGCTATATGTAACTAAGACTCACCATCTCTGTCAGACCTCTTGTCCCTGCTTGATGCTGTCACAGGCTGATAAAATTGTGTCCTCTTGGTCGTGGTCTGAGGTGTGGTTGTAGTCAGGCAGTGCATCAGCGTTTGAAGAATGAGCTGCCCGTGAGGGAGGAACCACTGTTTATGGCTTGGTCCTGGCAGGACAGAGTCCATAGGCAGCGGGGGAGGCAGTTTGGGAGGTTGTGTGACCTGTTCAGTTGAAACTGGTGAGTAATAAAGTGAATTGCAGCAAGATTCTGACTGATACTGGATTGCAGAGCACGGAGTAGCCACAACAGTAACCAGTGCAGGGAGAAAAGGGAGCGGGCATGGCTGTCTTGAAGCTATGGTGATTCAAGCCGGACACAAGACATGAAACTCCCTGTGAAAACAAGCAGGGAACTTCCATATCTGAAATGAGATCTGGCTGTGTTCTCTGGGATGTGCTGCTGTTTCAGCAATGCCTTCTTCCCAGAGGGACCTGCACTGCCTTTGTCCTGACAAACATGGTCCAGCTGATGGCTTTGGATCATGCCAGGGAGTTTGGTGATCCACGAGGCTTCACTCTCTCATGCCAGGGCCATAGAGCTGGGAGGACGTGGTGCCACAGTCCCTGTTCTTTGCACTCCGGCTGCAGCAGCTCTTACCTGCAGGGGAAGGGGCACAGACACCTCTGCCTGTGCTGAAACACCTCACCAAGCAGCCTGGGCTGTTTCCAGGTGTTGTTCTGTGAGTTGGTACCTGTGCCCTGGCTGCCCTGAGCCCTTATGAGGATGGGCTGAGGGGGTGAACCCTCTATCTGCAAACGTGGATTGTCCTGTTCAGGGAATTGTGCTGGTGGGCCTTGGCAAGGAGAGAGGGAAGGCTCTTGCTCACCAGAGCTGACCTCAGATATGAGGGTGGGCAACAAGCCATTGCCAGTGCTGAGCAGGGTGAGCTCCACCTCAGCACTGGGGAGCCCAGGGCCCTGCCTATCTTCCCTCTCTGGCTGCCTGCGCAGCACATCTTTCCCAGAGGAAACTGTTTTTGGCTGCCTCACTGGCACTTCCAGCCCAGCCAGCTTGGGGCACGGGTGTGAGGAGCAGCAGGTGGGCAGATCCATGAGCACAGTCCCGTGGCAGCTGGAGAAGGGCGCAGTGGACAGGGGAGCAGCTTGGCCTGTCTGGACAAGCTGGAGCTTGCAGCTCCTTGGCAACAGAGCCAGGCCCCGTGTCCTGCTGCCGCTGCTTTGGCCCCATCCAAGCACAAACCCTCCGGCTTTCCCCTCACACCTATTTTTTCCTGTAGGATGTTTCTTCTCCAGCCCCATCCTTTCCACAGGAGGCTTCACAGCTGTGGGTTCTCCTAAACACAGCATGTGTCCCTAAGGCAGAAAGACAACAGTGCCGTGTAGGATTGGAGATGTTGGTTTATTGTAACAGGTAATTTGGACAGTCACAGATACCAAAGCCAAGGGGATGTAGAACAGCTGTGGGCACGGCTCCCCGAGAGCTGCCCTGGCGCACATGGCAGCTGGGGGACCCAGGGGCCCAGCTGCCTGCAGGGGATGGAGGGACAGAGCACAGGGGGGCACACTGCCCCCCAGAAGCAGCCCAGGGCACTTCCCACAGCTCTGCAATGAAAGGCTGAGGCAGGCAGCTGAGTCCCCAGGTGTCCTGCAGCACAGCAGAGCTGCCTACGCATGCTGGAGCTCAGGGGGCCAGGCAGGAACAATCAGCTCTATGGGCAGGAGGCACAGTCCCAACACACAACACCGAGTGATTCCCTGCACACCCATTTCCCTTCCCAGCCCGCTGGTGAGATCATGCCCCACAGCCATGGGTGCCCAGGCACCCCCCACGGCTGCAGCAGCAGGACAGGTGACATTCTGGCCCTGGAGCCACAGCTGCAGGGCAGGAAAGCTCAGCACACTTGATTTCCAGCTGAGCGGGGCTCTGCAGAGGGGCTCAAGTGAATGTTTTGTGGGCTCTGCTTTATGTCTCCCCAGCTGCTGCAAGCCCTTCCCAAGCCCCCAACAGGCCAGACCCAGGGCACTAGCTCAAGGCTGTCCCTCTCCTGCTACCTGGGAGTTGTGCAGGTTCCCAGGGCTGGTGCCATCCCTGCCAAGTAGAGGAGAGAAAGTTTGAGCAGAGAGCAGGACTGAGGCATCTCCCCACACTGCCTTAGGTGGGCAAATCCAGGGGGGCAGAGCAGCTGCAGACAGATGTGCAGGTTGTTCTCAGGGACAGTACAAGCCCAGCACCAGAACTCTGCCCAACCCTGCTCCGGGCCCCTGGGTTAGGAAGATGGGGGGCTTCACCTGCTCCACAGCAGCTGGACCTTCCTACGTCCTTCCCTGCAACTACACAGCCTCCATCTCCCATTCTAGCAGCAAGGGAAGGAGCAGAGCAAAGCCAAGGGTCCCCCAAAGCCCCCATCCCACATTCCCAACTGCTGGTGTTCATGGGGGAAGGACAGGAAACATCGTGCACACTCCCACCATAGTCCCTTCCCAGTGACCCACACCACTGTGCTGCTAGCACTGCAGAATGGATGAGACATGGACACTGGAACCCCACCAGTTTTTTGGGGTGCATAGCCAGGCTGGGCAGAGTTCTGATGGGCTTGGGGCAGCCGCTAGCAGTCCAGGCCCAACCTGGCTGCCTGTACTCACATTCCTCAGTCCCTGCCAGTCTGGTAGTGCCATGCTGCAGCCATGCTCCATGCAGGACCCAACAGTGTCGAGCCAAGCCAGGGCTGTTTCTCCACCCTCCCAGCCCTGCTCCAGCTCTGCTCTAAATCCTGTGGGAAAGGCAGACAGCAGCCCAGGGTCCCACTGGGATCCCTGCGTCAGGGCTAGGACTGAGGCCTGGACATGGGGCTGCCAGGACAGCTGCAGGCAGGTTTATTCCCAGCACAGGGTTGAAGTGGGGAAGACAGGATGGGATATTCCCTGCTCACTCAGCCAGGCCCTCAGACACAACCTCCTGCAGAGCCTGGGCTGGGGCTTCCCCACTAACTCAGCTCTGCCACCCAGTGCCACTTCCCGGGGAAATGCCACAGTGATTTATAAATAAGTGTAAAAAGAGACCAATGCACCTTTTAAGCAAAGGAAAACCATGGGGAGAGTTATACAACCAGTGACTCGAGCACAGCCGAGGCGCAGATCAGAGAGCAGGCAGTGGGAGGCCCTTCCTGGGCCGACCCCTGAAGCTGCCCGGCTCAGTGAGCCCAGCCATGCCCGCTGTGCTCCCGGCTGTGCCAGGCACAGCTAACGGGACAGGGGCGTCTGTTTGAGGGAGATGAGCACCGAGCGCATCCGCGAGACATCCTTGCTCTGCTTGCTGCTCTTGGGGTTGAAATCACACAGCTGGGCCACCTTCTCCCACTCAGAGCCTGGGGTCTCCTCCTTGGACTCCTTCAAGAATGCTTCCTCCGAGGCCCTGCAAAGACATTGAGGGTTGTCACTGGCAGACCCGTTTCCGAGGAGACTCTTCCTTCTGTCTTAAAAACCCTTGTGTCCCTGCTTCCTGTCCCTTTACTCCAGCTGATGAGCTCAGTGTCCTCTGGGACCCAGAGACACGCAATGCTCGTCTGCCTTTGGCTGCACTCCCCCAAAACATCATTCATCCAGGGGTGCTGGGGTATCCGCCTGCTCCCAAGACTTCTCCACCCCCCAGAGCAATCCCCAAAAGGGCGTGAGAGCCCAAGGCTTTGCATCTTCAACCAGCTCCCACAGAGGCATTTCCAGGAGCTCCACTCATCTCCTAAAACTCCACCATTTAGAGACACTCAGCTGCATCATCCTCCCTCTAGTACCTCACCAGAGCCCAGTGCCTCCCAGCATCCCCACTTCCCTTGGCTGGGCAGGCAGTGCTGGGGCCGGGACCCCCAGAGCCTGCAGGGCAGGATATGGTCTGTAAGAGGCACGTACACGTAGCCAATGATATCGGCGTCCGGCTGCTGGTAAAAGGCTTTGTCAGCGATCCTAGCCCCGGGCACAGAGAGAGAGAGAGCGGAGCGGAGCGACAGGCAGGCAGAGGGTTAGAAAGAGAGAACAGAGGGGGTTAGTCCTCCCAAAGAGTGACCCACACACTGCAGCATACCAGCTGGAGCCCAACCCTGCCCACCTGTGAGCCTCATGCAGGGGCAGGAGGCACCAAGATCCCAGGGTGATCCCAGTGTGCTCCCAGCCAGGGTGGATCTGCATAACCACCGGAGCCACTCCAAGACCTGAGGTCTCTCCCCTTGCCTGGCAAGGCTCTGTCCCCACAGGGCTGGGCCCCACTGTGGGGAAAGAAGCCCCCAGACATCCCAGGAAGGCAGACAGTCCTCTTGGCCATGCTGACCCCGACATACCTGTTGTTTGCTCTGTTCTTCTCCATCTGCTCATTCTGACGCAGGTTCCACTCCTCCAGGTCCTTCTTGGCCTTCTCACGCCATTCCTGCTCAGTCACCTTTGATGCCGCATCTAAGGCCCGAGTGAGACAGAGCCCATCAGCCACAGTGGCACCCACTGGGTATGCTGGGCAGCCCCTCGGCAGGCAGGACAGCTGCAGCCCCCCAGACCTGTCCCCAGTCCCCACCAATACTGGCCAAAAGGCACCACTGCCCCAAGGATAGCAGATCTTTGGCAGGGGCACGAGACATCTCTCTGGGATGCAGCAGGGTCACCAAGAGGTGAGGGATCCCAAGGGCCCTGACTGCCATGTCACGGGGTGCCACAAGCACGGAGGGCCACACACGGCCTTGGGTCTCACCCAGCTCCTCCAGGCGCTTCTTCTGCTCCTCCCTCCACTTGCGGATGCTCTCGGGTTCCTGGGTCAGCCGGTCGGCCTTGGCTATGGCTGCGTAGGCATCCGTGGGGCCGTTGGACTCCTGCAGGACATAAGCACCTCGCCATCAGCACCAGCGTTTCCAAGAGCCCAGCCCAGCCACCTCCAAGGGCTGGCAGCGGTCAGGACTCCACACTCCCAGCACTGACAAGCCAAGATACAAGGTAGGAAGGGTGACAGCTTGGGACATGTGGGACAGTGTCCCCAAAGTGCTGCTCAAGCTGCTATCCCAGCCTCAGGCCCTGTCACCTAAAGCCTTCCCAGCACTTCCCTCCTTGACTTGCTGGTCGCTGCCACCGCAGCTCTTGTAACCTCCTGGCAGCCCCACTGCACAGGGCAGACACTGACTTTGGAACTGCTCCCCACGGATTCCCTGGCCCTCACTGGGGCCCAGGCAGCCCCGGGACTGAGCTGCTTCCCTTGCCTCTGAGCTGAGGGCCCCGCCAGGCCCAGCGCCTCCCCTAACACCTTCCACTGGCCAGACGTCCAGTCTGACACCAAGCTCAGCAATGGGATTATAGCTTTCTTCCAAGATCCTCAATCTAATTAAGTCTGTCCCATTCCTGATGCGATTATCATCCTGTAAACCAGGCATGGGCAGTGCATATGCCCCACTGCTGGGCACCAAGTGGGGTGAGGGACTTGTCAGATGCTGGCACTGCTGATAGCAGAGCTCAGCTTCAGACTCCCAAAGGGATGAGACCCAGGTGGGTTCCCCAAAAACACCCCTGGCCATGGGGCAAGTGGTTTACATGGGAGATGCAAGTCCCATGGCAGCCCTATCCTGGCTCTGGCCTCTGTCAAGAGATGCTCCTGCCTGCCCCAGAGACCTCCAGAAGCTACCCAGGCTGGAAAGAGGGGGCTTCCATGGAGAATGGACAATTTGTCACCTGCTCTTAGGGCCCAGGCACTCCTTCATGGCACAAGCCACCTGCAAACAGATGTGGGGCAGGTCATGGCAGGTGGGACACATCTTCTCTTCAAAGAGAATGGAGCAGCCAGGACTCCCGCAGGAGACCCAGACCTTTCCAGGAGCACCGTAGCTGTTCTGCAGCTGGACAGCAAACTCCAGTCAATGCAGGGGGCAGAGCAGCAGAATGCTGGCCCCACACCCACCCAATCTCCCTTAGTAGCCCTGGGCTGGCAAAAGGCTGAGCTCTCACCTGAAAGACATCTCCATTGACAGTGGCTCCTCCATTCTGGAAACCTGCTCGAGAAAAAGGAAGAGAGAAGGAAAAACACAACTATGGCAGCTGCAGGTGACCCAGAAGGGCTGGTGTTCATGAAACTACAAATCACTTCCTGGAAGTTTGTCTGTGCCTTTTTCAGCCCAACACACCCATCCACAACACCCCCACAGTGTCCTGTCCTTGGTGGGATTCAGTGAGTACCTCTCACTCTCCCACACAAACCTCTGCAGGCATTTATGTCTTTAGGGTATTTTCACTGGTGTTTAATCTTATCTGAAGATTAGGAAACTGCTCCAGCACAACACTGACACAGGCTGCTGCTCTGACTGTAGAAAGACAACCTGACCAACCCCAACCTGCAGAGGCTGCTGATGTACACAGCTGATCCAAGAGATGCCAGCCAAGTGCCAAGGCAACTCTCCAGGGACACGGCCCATGGAAACACTCCTTGTGCTCCACCAGGACAGGAGGGCATGCCTGCAGGCGGAGGTCCTTGGGATGTGCTGCAAGGTCAGGGTTGGGAATGAGGCACCCATCTGCCCCCACAGCCCCAGAGAGCTGCACACCAGGATCACAAAGCCAGCCCAGGCAGGGGGCTTTGTGCTGACAGGACAGAAGAGGCTTTGAAGGAGTCACGCTCCAGGCCCTGAGCTTTCTCCAGTGACCACAGGGGTTCTCCTGGCCAGCCAGCTGCAGGCACAGACACAGTGCAGCTCAGGCCAGCACTGTCCCAAGGTGCTCACCCCCACGACTACACCCAGTTCCAGCCTGTCTGACTGCATTTATCACTCTGGCTGTCAACACCTCTCCAGGCCCAGATCTGCCTCCATGGCCGTGTGTGCAGAGCTCTGAAACCACTGCTCCACAGCCAGCATGAGGTGACCCTGTGAGGCTGGGTTAGGGGAAGGAGTCAGAGCCCTGTGGCAACAGTGCCACTATGTCCATGCAGAGAGTAGATGCCAGAGCCCCTGCAGACGGGAGGCAAGAGATCAGAATTAGCACATTCTACCTGCAGGGCCTGGGACCAAAACGTTCCCAATGGCAATGCCTTCCATTTTGCATCCCAAAGGGCTCTCCTGTCTGTGGGGACAGTGACAAGGCTGTTATTGCTCCTCAGTGCCGCCTGGATGCCTTTTACACTGCCATAGCTGGGAGCACTGAAACATGGAGTCGGGAGTCCGTTCAACCCGGGAAACCCAGCCTGAGCACAAGGGCGAGAAATCGCTTCACGGCTGGCACATCCCAGCTCAGGATTCACCCCACATCCCCGAGGTTCAAGAAGCCCTTTGGGCCCAACCACAGGCCCAGACAGCCCTTGCTGGGATGGCAGCCTGGCTCACAGGGTCACCCCGCCACCGGCCCATGAGGTGCAGCACAGACCCCATCACCCACCGCGGATGCTGCGCATCCCCCAGGGACCCCAGCCCCGCGTGGATGCGGCCCGGAGGACCCTTCCCTGCCTTCAGGGCAGAAGGGGGCACAGTCCTCCGTTACCCCAAGAGGTCGGGAGCCCGCCCGTGCTCAGCGGGAGCGCAGCCGGGCGGCCCCCGCAGCCGTGCTCACCCTGTTCCGGCGGGGCCGCCTGCCCGCCCGGGGCGGCGGCCGCCTCGCCGTCGGTCGGCCCAAAGCCCTCATCGTTCTCGATGCCCGCGATCTCGCTCTCCTGCTGGGCCAGAAAGGCGGCGGCCGGGTCCTCCTCGGCGCCAGCACCCTCAGATGAGGAAAAGAAGCCGAAGTCGTCGGCCATGACCGGCCCGCCCGCGCCGCTCCCGGTCCGGCTGCGCGACTCGGCTGGGATGGGCCCGACTGTGCCCGGGCGGAGCTGTCGCTGTCACTGCGGCGGCGGGCGGGGCAGCCGCGCTGACATCAGCACCGGGGCGGGCCCGCGGGCGCGTCCCGCCTCCCCGCCAGCCGCAGCGGGCACGGGGAGCCAGGGCTGCCCGCTTGCCTCCCCCGGGGCTCGACTAGCCGCGGTCCCGCCGCGCCGACCATTCACGCGGGTGCTCGCAGCTGCGGGTGGGAGCGGGGGCCCCTCACCGCCTCCTCCATCTTAGCGGCCGCCGCCATCTTGGGCCCGGCGCGCGGGCGGCCCAGCGGGACGAGGGGTGCCGGGCAGGACCCAGCCGGCGGGACCGGAGGTAGCGGGCAGGACCCACCCAGCGGGACAAGAGGTGCCCGGGCAGGACCCATTCGGTGTCCGGCAGCCCCCGCGGTGACGGGAACACAGCCAGCTCCCGGGGGTCTTCGGCTCATATCCCCCCCTCCTTGGGCTCAGGGCCCGCTCCCCAAGCAACAGGCTGCCCGCCCATCCCCGGCTTGGTCCGGGAACACCCGAGCAGCCCTCGGCACGGTTCGAAACTCCTCGTGCGTCCGCCGGGAACACCCAAGCGGTGCTCGGCACACTTCGGAACTTTACGTGCGCCCGCCGGGGACACCCGAGAGCGGCTACCGCCGCCGATGGGATTCGGGCATCTCCGGACAGGCCCTAGAGCACTTCGGTTTTGTCCGGAATGCGGCCCAGCAGTTCCGGCGGCGGCCGATAAACAGCCATTGGCCGCGCCGCGCGGGGCTGGGGTGGAAGTGTGGGCGGGCAGCGTCACTTCCGGAGAGTGACGGAGCGGCGGGTCAGAGGCGGCGGCAAAATGGCGGCGCCTGAGGAACGGGAGCTGACGGCGGAACAGACCGAGAAGCTGCTGCAGTTCCAGGTGCCACGTCCTGGGGGCCCGTGTCGGCCGGCGGGAGTGGGGGAGGCGGTGCATGGACATGGAATGGCCTGAGCTGGGCCCGCCCCGCCGGCGCTGGGGGGATACGGGGCTCACAGAGCCGGCTAGGCCCGTCCTGGAGCGGGGTGTCGGGCTGGGCCTGAGGGGACGCTGAGAGGAAAGACACCTGTGGTCCCAGTCCTGGCTGGGGTGAGTGAGACTTCAGTGCCCCTAATACTTTGTCGGGGTGATGTTCTGTCATCGTTAACTGGGGAGGCGAGAAGTGGCTGCTGAGTAAACTCCATGCAGGAAAAACTCCTTGGTAAGTCCCGGCCATTTAAATTAGTCTGAAAATTTTCCTTGTCGTAGCTGGAGAGCCTTTCCTGGCACCGAGGGAGAGTTATCCAGTAGGTTTCTGTGCGACGTGGTTCCTGCCCCTCACGGTTGGGTAACGCCACAGGAGACTGTAATGCTCTAATCTGTGTCTGCTACACAGCACGGGCAGAGTTGCTTAACCTTTGGTTTGAGGCCGGGGACTGTGTAGCAGGTGAACGATCATAAACACAATCTGAAGATGTGGTTTATTGGGGAGAAAACAATGCTGGGCAGCTGAAATATTTAGAGTTGCTCAGTGATGAGTAATTAAATGTGCTGAGCAATGAAAATTACCTTCAGGTGTCTTGGGTTTGTTTCTGAGCTGTGGGATATCATCTGGTGTCTCTTGGATTGCTGTTCTTTTACAAATGCAGTGATTACTTTTAAGAGTGTTTTGTCTGCTTTTGTTGCTTTACATTAATTTTTTTAAGGACTGTGCTTTGGAGTTTTGGTGTGATGTAACTGTAGATTTAAAGGGACTCCAGAGGCATCTGACCCTGCCTTCCCCAGGTGAGACAGTGCAGATGTCCATCATTCCACACATTGACTTCCCAAGCCTTTGCCTGATTCACAGCCCCCTGACTTAATTAATGTGCTGAGGTGTTTTCCCATGTCTGGACCTGTGAGGAAACTTGCTTTACACATGTCCCCTCTAAACCTACTGCAAACTGAGCTGTTTGGGCAGTCCAGTTAAACACAGACAGGGGCACAGAGCAGTGTTAACCACTGCTGTCCCCGTGCTGCCTGGTGAGGAGGGGAGGGTTTTGCACATAGAGATGTGCAAAAGGTCCCGATCTCTTGCTGTGAGATATCCTGGTTCTTGCTCATCTGCTTAGTCTGGGCAGATGGGACCAGCTGCTCTCACCACTGCCCCTGCTGCTATTTTCAAGCCCCTGTGGGCAGCTGTGAAACGAAGGAATCCTGTTTCCTAATGCTACCTGGTGTTGTCATGGACAGAGGGCTGCCGGGGAGCGAGAAGGAGGCAGAAGGAAGGGTTCATGCTTCAGTCCATCTTCCTGTCAAGCCTTGGTTTGAGGCACAGGGAAAGGCTCCTCAGGCTATAAAGGGGAGATTTTTTTTCAGTTAGGAGATCACTGCTGTGCACAGCCAGGTGTGAAAGCTGTGGTCCGGAAGGGTTGGTTACCAGCCAGGATCCTCACTCTTCTGTCCTCTGGGGTGTGTTGGATCAGCTTTCTCCAGGGCTAATGGCAGGGCTCATAATCACCCTGCTGGTGATTCCTTCTCCTCTGATACATCACACATGGCTGAGAAGGGCTCAGGTGTGAGAGTCCTGCTGCTTCCTCAAAAGTAAATCAGTCCACCTGGAGGAGATTTTTTCTTGGACTCCAATAGGAAGAAAGTGGTGTTTGGAGAGATTGGCTAAGTCTCATTAAAATAATTTGCACATTGCTACAAGCCAGCTTGGAAAGCTTTCAGGGATTCCTGCTGACTTTGCAGGGAACACTTCAGTGTTTTCAAGGATAACTTCACACTTTTGATGTGCCATCATAAGTGGCCTGTACAGCATTCCATGGTGACAGAGCACTGCACTTCCATAGAAGGTTACATCCCACTGCAGTGCGAATGGAGCAGGAGAGCAGAGCACGAAAGAAGGCAGGATGACAAAGGTGAGGTAAGGAATTGTAGAAGGCCCTCAGCTAAACAGGGAGCCAGAGGGAAGCATTGAGCAAGGACTGGTATTCACCCAGCAAACAGCTGTTTGAGGTGAAGGTGCTGTTGCCCTAAACTGTTTATCCTACTTCTGCTGGAAAGTGCAGCTTTCCAGGCAGAGGTGAATGTGCTGTCCTGCCCTGGCCCGAGCTGTTGGGCACAGTTCTGTGTTAGTGCCTGCTCTGCATTAATTCCCCTGATGTTTGTGTGGTGGGTTCTGTAGCGCTCGTACAAACAGCTTTGCTGGCAGAATGCTGAAACCAGCAGCTTCCTTCTTGTGGGCAGGGCTGGAACAGGGCAGCTATCTGCACCATGCTGGGGCAGGTTAGTGAAGGAAAAAAAAGAAAAGCAGAGAGAACTGGGATAAACTTGAAATGAAAGCAACAAAGCCTCTTGCATGCTTTCAGCCTCCCATTTACTGCCGGAGAACTGGCTAATAATGTAAGGGAATAAAAGCATCTAAATTTTTCATCTGTCAAGACCTCGCTGTCCTGACATTTGGAGAGAGATGTTTGATGTGAACAGTTTAGGAAAGCTGTGGAGATATGATTCACTGGGGAGATAGAAGAAACAGCAGAGCAGCTTTTGTAGGATCTGGTTATTGATCTGTGCCTATTACACTTGGGCTGATGTCTGATATTGTAATATGCTAATGTAAAGTAATGGAGTGTTATTTGCAAAAGAATTGGCACTCATGATATCATCTCTGACTTCAGCTGGGGCAAACAGAATGCTCAGGGCTGGATATGGCTCTGATTTAGGGGAAGGAGGAAACATGAAACTCCAGGCATCTTTCCTACTCAGAGTATTGATTAAAACCCTCAGAAAAGCATTTGCTGTAATATGCAATGAGAAACTCTTGGTTAAGGCTTTTTTTCTGGGTGGAACTCAGATGTTCTTTACCCTTGGAAACGTAATTCTCTGGAATTTGGCAGTGGGTTGGGAAGTAAGAGCAGTGCCAGTCAGTCCTGTGGATTTGCATCTCTTGTGCTGTGTTTCAACATCGGAGCGTATCTGCAAAGGCAGCGGTTTCGTAAGTCCAGTTTACAACCTTTGTCCACTCAGGGATATTCCTTCTGCTTTTGAAGCATGGAATTGTACTTTCCACCACTTCAGTATTGAGAAGGTTCTGAGCGGTCTCAACGGTGAGAGACAAAAATAATTACCTCCAGCAAAAGCTTTGTTATGCTTTACAGCGACGCTGTTGCTTTGTGTGGTGGTTGAGAAGTCAGTATTGAACTTTCCTGGCATTTGTGAAATTTAATATTTTGGTTTTTAAATATTAGCCACTGTGTTGAGTTTGGATTTATTTGAAGGTTTGAGAGTGCTGGTTTAATGGGACTAATTTTAACTACTTACTGTGTCTGTAAGATAAATGCTCTTAAAGGCAGCTGATAGGAGACCACAGTGAGCAGGATCTGAGCAGCAGGGTTTGAAGATGCTGGTTATTCTCCTTGCCCTGATGATACTGAGAATGTGCTCGTTTGCCGTGTACCTAGGTTTGCAGCTGAACAAGGTTCACCAGAGATGCTGTGAGTGGGGCAGTGGGAATGATGTGGCGTTTCAAGTTTCTGATCTGTTTCTATGATTTGGTAAAGCAGGGGCCACGGGAGTGTCAGGGGGTGATAATGACCAGTATCGGTGTTTGCCAGCAAGAGCTGTCTGAAGCGGCAGTTGAACTGTGGTCCTGCCGTTCCTTGCATCGTGTGTGGGTCATTCTGAACCCTGGTGTGTCTCCCAGAACATCCTGGAGCTGTGGTGTGCCCAGTGGAGCACATCAGAGTAACAGCCAGCAAGGTGTTGAGTTTTAAAAGCTGCCTTTGCACAGGCAGTTTTTTCCTGCAGTGTTTAATTGTGCAGCCTCATTGATCAGACGAGTGGTGGGAGCTCTTGGCACTGCGCTGCTTGGAGTGGTTTTGTCACTTCGGGTTTGGGTTGAGAGCAGCTGAATTAAGATGCTAAGGAAAAAAAATAAAAGGAAATTCACCTCCCTGGAGAGCTTGTGTAGAAGACTGAGAAGTGGCGAGAGCTGCCTGTCACTGTGGTGGTGGTCAGGAAGGGTGAAGTTGGCTGGCTCTGGTGCCTCTCTGGAACTCAGAAGCTCTTGCAAATGCTGCAGTGATTCAGTGCTCATTAAATGCTTGTTGATAGTTCTGCTGCTTTCTGACCTAAAACTGCAGAAGCATTTGGCATCATTTAAAAACAGGGGAATGCTTGGTGATGTTCTTAGTGCTCACAGATAATCCAGGCATTTAGAGACAAAGGTGTGAATTAGTTTCTGAATCTTGTAAACTTTGCAAACACCAGCAGAATTTCCAGGGTGTTGAGGAACGATGATCAGAGGACTTTCAAGGTTTTGGAATAAACACATTGTGGCTCCACTGTAAAATCAATTAATTGAGTAGGTTGCAGGTGCCTTTAATGATGTCCTTGTAAAAAGACAATGAAGTGCCTGCTGTAGGAGTTCAGGTTAAAAAAATAAAGTCAGAATGCAAAATAAATAGAATAAATAAAGTCAGGATACAAACCCTAAATTTTACTCTGTGAAGTACAACTTTAAAGAAAGATAGCTAAACTAAAACATTAAATGATGAAACTGAGTGATAACCAAAGGTATTCTAGCAGCAACAGCTGAGTTCACTGAGCTTTATTTCTTCTATGAAATCCAATTCTGCAGTGTTCCCTTGCAAGGCTTGCTGCAGACTTGCTTTTTAATAAATATTTATACACCACCAAACAGTGACTTGAAGTGCTTTTCTTCTGAGCTTCTGCAGTCACAATGCTTTAAACAGTCTGATTGGTTCTGTGCAGCAGAATGAAACAATGATTTTTGCCCAGTAGCTTGGAGAGGTGGTGGTGATTCGGAGACTTCGTGAGAAAGAAGCCAAGAAATGCTGAAAAGTTTGAACTGAGCCCAGAGATTGAATAGGGCATTTGTCCACAGTGTTTGTAACTCGGGTGGAAATGGCATGTGGAATGTATGAATGGGGGCAGGGAGGGGAATAGATGCACCATCCTTCTCCAGTAAAAAAAACAATTCAGTGCATTCTTAAATGGTCAGCCTGTCAGGAGTGCGTCAGGGGATTTTCAAGGAAGCAAGGAAAATGCCTGCTCAGACCTTAAAGCGAGTGCAGTGGGGAGAGATGTTTCTGTGGCACAGTGGCAGGGATGTTCTCTTCAGCAAACCTTTGTCTCTGTTCAGGAGGTATTGATGTGGCTTCCTGTAATAACAGACACAATTGTTTGATCTGCTGTGCAGAAATTCTGTTTGGCACAGGGTTAAAATACGCCCAGTGGCTTTGAGGTTTGCCAGTGTGTTTGGACTGTTTTCTGTTTTGGGCCCTGTGTTGGACTGTTCCTGCTTTTTTTACTACACTGTTTACTATACTTTTTTTACTTCTCCTCTGATGCTGAGAACGTCACCTTCAGTAATGGCTGGCTCATTTTGGTTTTAGTTTCTGTTTATGCTGGCGGTGAGTGAAGTAACAGTCATCTTGAATTTTCGGAAGTGCTTCGTCTGTATTTTGAGTTCGAGCTGATGTTTGAGGGCGTTGTCCTGGCACATCTTTTCAGAGTGAAGCCTGTGGGCAGTATTGTGTTAAACCCTTGACTGTGCTGAGTGCTGTTGTAGTGACAGACCTCGGGCACACTGAGAGTTGGCTGGTGCTGGAAGAGTGCAAAGGCCCGTTTGAAGCCTTCCATGTGTTTACAGATTTGGGTTGGCTCAGGTCACTCTGCTCTTAAACTCAGAGCAGGGCACTTAAAAAATGAGCATTGTGATAATGCGTTGTGGTAACTCCCATCATGTGCTCATGTGTTGTTAAGAACAGTAAAAATGCAACACTTCCTGGCACTCATCTGCTTTTATTCTCCTTCCTTAGGACTTGACTGGCATAGAGTCCATGGACCAATGTCGCCACACACTGGAGCAGCACAACTGGAACATAGAGGTACCACTGAAAATGAGATTTGTAGCAGTTTCCAAGTACTTGGATTAAATGCAGGCCTCTGTGGGAGGGGGGGCCCTACCAGTAAGATTAATCTGTCCACCCCTGGATTTACCCAAGTAGCTCTTTAGAGCTGTGTCTCCACATGCCTGGAGAGCTGGTTTCAGCCAAACACAGCAGAGTCATTATGGCTGTGAACAATCCCTTGACTGGCACACGGCGTGGCCTCCCGTGGAGCCTGTGTGCTGGCTGCCATGGAGAAGGCTTTCCACATGGGAAAGAGCACTGGTGGTTGCTGTTTGTCAGGAATTGTGCTTATCCAGTGCCCCAGGGCTGTGGACAAGTAATACCCACTGTCAGTGTCCAAAGTATAAAAACTATAAAATGCCTAAAATCTCCCTTTGCTCTTTTTTGTGTCAAAGGCAGCTGTGCAGGACCGACTGAATGAACAAGAGGGTGTCCCAAGTGTCTTTAATCCTCCTCCACTGCGGCCGTTGCAGGTCAATACAGCTGACCACAGGATCTACAGCTACGTTGTCTCAAGGCCACAGCCAAGGGCAAGTTACCTTCCAGTCCTACTTCTTGGCTGACTCTCTATGAACACAGAACTTGCAAGCAGGGAAAGAAATTATTTTCTTTGCATGCTGTTATCTCTTTTCTAAATATTTTATCTTACAAAAACAAAATGTAGAGCTATTCCTTCAGTTTCTGTTACTGCTGTGGAGATTTTCTCTGTGGTGTGATTCACAGTGTGAAGACATTTTTTTTCGTCATAGACTGTCTTGCTGTGGTGTAGTAAAGCCTTTTGCTCAGTTGAATTGGGACAAAGGACGGTCCCCTCCATGTGACAGTGATAATGTTTTTCTTTTTAGAGCTCCCCTTAAGTGTATATTAACTAGAATACAGTATCAATTACTTTCATTAATGTTTCACAAACTAATTTGCACGTGCACCTGTAAGACTTGTTGCTGTTAATCTCTTCGTGTAGTTAAGAAAATCAGCTCAGAGCAAAAGCATTGCTGCTTGAATAGTTAGTGAGACCAGTTTTCAGATGTGTCACATTGAATTCTGAATAAACCATGCTGGTCACATTTGATTTGACATGTCTGAAGCCAGGAACTATCACTGAGGGGTTTTTTTCTGTGGTTGGAGCACTGATACCCCACACATGCCTGGGTGCTTGGTGTTGGTGAACACTTTGCTGTAGCAGGGCTGGAGACTGTTCTAATTCCTTATTTGTAATTGCAGGGCCTGTTAGGATGGGGTTACTACTTCATAATGCTTCCATTCCGATTTACCTATTACACGTTACTTGATATATTTAGGTAAGTCCTTGTTTGTGCTGACTCACGTATTGACTGCATCAGGGAACACACTAGCTCAGATTTGGCTGGATCTCTGTCACTTAGATCTTTAAGCCTCATGGCAGATTTTCCATTTGTTTGCTTAACTGGCATTATCTGTAGCCTTGTGAAGTTCCTATGCTGTTTAGTAAGAAATAAATCTTATTGCAGAGAAAAAGAGCACCTTGCAGCTCTGTAAATGCAGTGTTTAATTGGAGCTCTAACTCCATGCCGCTTCACAGTCTGAGTGCCACACAAAGGGGTTGCAAAACAGCGTCCAGCTGTTTGGTATTCTTGGACAAACATCAGAATCGTGTCCCATTGGGCTGGGCTGCAGGTTAACCTGCCCTAATTCCTGGATGTTATTTGGCAAAACCCAAACTGTAAACACCTCTGCTTTATTCCCTTTGGTGCCTATTGCCTCTTCTCCCTTTACTGCCCCAAAGCATTAATTCTTCTTGTCTCCTTTACGGCATTGATAGAGGGAAAAGGGAATGGTGAGGGTGGTAAATAGCCAGCAGTCCTACCATCTGCACTGGTTTGGCAGTTTTCCCTGTTGTATTACTTTGTTTCCCCGTTAAAGACATTTCCAAGGTTCGGTGTATCTTCTGTGCATCAGTAGAACTAAACAACACTGATATCTGCCTTGCAGTGAAGCTTTTCCCGCTTCAGAGGAATGACAGTTTCATAGGACTCCTAGTGTAACGTTCTCTTTCTGAAACTCTTTGTACAGTGGAATTGTTAGTTCTGGATTAGCAGAAATGCAGTTTTCAAAGTTATCTGGACAAAACTGTGTGGCTTTTAACAGCCCATCTTTGACTAAATTTCTCAAACCTCCTACTGTTGGTGTGGCATATGCCTGATGCTTCAGAGGAAGCTGAAGCTGTTTAATGACACAGAATTCGGATCCTTACTGATGCCTGGCATGAGATGATACTGGATTGGGGGTTGGTTCTGTAGCAGTGGTATCAGTTTGGAGCAGGTGTAAGTTCAGGTTCAGATTATAAATGTTCAAGGGTCTCAGCTGTGACTTTTTTCCTCTTTATGAATCCCAGTGACTGTCTGTGGCAAAGAAAAGCTGTTCCTCAGGAAGTCAGTGACCTGAATTTCCAGTGTCCTTTGCTTCCTTCCTAGGTTTGCTCTGCGTTTTATACGCCCTGATCCTCGTAGTCGGGTCACCGACCCAGTGGGTGACATTATTTCGTTTATTCATATGTTTGAGGAAAAATATGGGAGGATACACCCTGTCTTCTACCAGGGAACTTACAGCCAGGTCAGTGTCACGTGTTGGTACCTAGATCCTGGGGAGCTGGAGAGTGGGGATTTTGCCACACGGTATCAGGGCCTACATGGCAAAATTGCTTGTCATCTACAAGCCCAGCATTTATCCCCGAACTCTCTTAACAGGGTAATGGAGAGCTAGTGAACAAGTGTATTGGGAAACCAGTGTCTGCCAGGCTTGATGATTTGCCAAGCCTGCAAAGTTGGAAAGCAAAGCTGCTCTGGCTGTTCCTCGACCGTCTGTGTGACTCTGTAGCCGACAGCTTTTCTTTGTAATCCTGCCTTTGTTTTTATAAACTGGTGTGCTGTGCCAGAGTCTGTCCTTCTGTTCACCAAATTGAGATTAACTGCCTGGGCTTGTATCACAGTGCAACTTCACAACAGTGTGGGGCCTCAAAAATGAGAGGAAGCCCCTAAGAAATTATGGGAGGTGAATGTCCCGTATATCAAATCTGAGGGGGCTCTCTGTCGAAGAGGAATGTCCCTGTGGACACTGCCTCTTCCTCAGCTTCTCTCAGCCTGGCCAAGGGAAGGGTCTCCTGCAGTGCATCCCATCAGACAGCTGGATCAGCACTGCTTCCCAAGTGCTTGGGAAAAAGTCTTGAGCCCCTGTCTGCTCCACACTGCACAGCGATGGAGCTCACCGCCTCTGCAGCTCTTTTAGGCTCCTCTGTCATTCCTGGAATCCAAACTTAAATAATCCTGGAATGGTTAGGCTACCAAAACTCAGTGCCAGTAAAACAGGGAGCATATTGTGCACTTATCCTGTGGTCTTGTTAAAAATGCTCTTGGGTGGGTGGAATCCAGACACTGTAGATGTGGAAAGGGAGGGATTTTTTCCTCCGTTGTCTGGTTTTTGGGGGGCCTGCAGCATTATTACCTGTTTTAATAGAATTTTCATGTGGTGTGATCTGACGGTTGTGTCCGGTACAGGCTCAAGTAAAAAGCTCAGCCTTGGCCGCTGTGAGTCCAAGGGGTGGAGGAGGTTCATCACTGCCAGCTGAGTCTGGCGAGGCAGCTGAGGTGTCAATCCATGTCACTGCCTACCCAGTTTCACTCTGAGTTCAGTGTTCTCCAAAGCCGCATCCTGAGAGGATATGAAAGAACACCACTGTAGCCCTCTTGAATAAAGGCTTATTTAGAAGGTCCATCCTCCACTGCTGCTTCACTAAAACCACTCTAGTGGCAGAGTAATGGCCTAGGTCACGCAAGCCTTGTGGGTGCTGCTTTCCCCTTGCCCCGAGACCCTGTAACTTTACCTCCTCTGCTCTTATGCCAAGGCACTGAATGATGCCAAGCGGGAGCTGCGCTTCCTGTTGGTTTATCTTCATGGAGATGACCACCAAGACACAGATGAGTTCTGCCGGTAGGTAGGAGAGCTTCCCAAATAGTTTCCCAATAGTCCTTGCACTTGAAATGCAGCTTCCCTCACATGGTCTCTTCTCATCCCCCAGCAATACACTGTGTGCACCTGAGGTCATCACCCTCATCAACACTAGAATGCTCTTCTGGGCTTGCTCAACCAATAAACCAGAGGGATACAGAGGTGAGTGTGTCCCTCACGGGCTTTACCTGTCCCCTTCTGTCTCTGGAACAAGCCAAATGCTCTTTGACGAATTTACACATGTGAAACACTCCTGTTGTATTTTGTGCAAGTAGACAAGAGATTTCAGGATTGCATGGGGAAATACATGTGTTGGTTTCCTGGGATATCTCAAAAGGTTTGGATGCCAGGGAAATACATTCAGATCTTCACCTCCACTGTTCTGTGTGTTTCTGGGCAGTCGTAGTTCTGTGCTCATTGCTATGGCCATTCAGGCTGCTTTCAGTGCCTTGTCAGTGGGAATTGGTGGGTGTGTGCTGGGGATAAACTGAGTGCAGAAACAAGCATCCAACTAGATCTGTCCTTAACACTGGCTCCTGTGATGCCTGAGGCCAGGAAGGACTTGTTAGGTGCATTCTTTTGCTTTCTGAGACAGTCATCTTAATCCACGCCCAGTCTCTGTGTCTCTTCAAAAGCCCACAGTGTTTGAGAGCTGTTGATACCTGGCCAGACAGCATTTTGGTAAGGTTTTGCTCTAAGTGGAGCCTTTTCCCGAAGTTCTGTTCATGGCTCCTGTGTTGTTGCCACCATTTCTGTTTCATAGTTAGGAAAATGCTAAATTTGGGTCAGTCTTGGCTCCATAGTTCTGCTGCCAGTTATCAACAACTTGAGAGAACAGCTCTCTGAGGAGACAGTCTTTGACTTAGGGTTTCATTGCTGCAGTGCTTTGGAGTCACAGCCTGGAAAGCAGAGCTGGAAGGGATCATGGCCTTCCATTTAATCCCTGAGCTGCTCCGATTTTGTTTGGGCAGCTCCACTGGTAACAATGGCTCCAAGTTGTGTGATGTGCCCTGTGTGTTTTAAGGAGGGCATCAACAGCCATATATGAACAGTAACTTAAGCCCCTCATCTGCTCCATTCCCTGCTTCAGGCAGAGCCTGCCTCCAGCAAGCCCAACCTAAATTTGTTCAGAAATGTTCAGCATGGACATACTGCCATCTCCCCCATGACAGTTTCTTCCAGAGTCCAACCATCCCTAATCACCTGAGCAAGTGTTCCCATGTGCTTGTCCTGTGTTTCTCTCCTGCGGTTTAAGCCCATGGCTTTGTCCCATTTGAGTGGACATTCAGAGCCATTTACTTCCTTCCTGCTTGACTTAAAGAGCCTTTTTTGGTTACTTCAAAGCTTGATTTTTTTTCCCATCAGTCTTTGTGCTCCAAAGCCATATCCTCCCTTTGCTAACTTACAGTGTTTAATTTTCAAAATGGAACCTGAGGCCTTTTCTGCCTTGGAAGAGAGAATGTTTGGGGAAGGTGCTTTCCTTGGCCCTCAGTGATGGGAAGCATTTGTGCTGTACCCCTTGGTGGCCCTTGTGGATGGGGCAGTGACGTTTGTGCCTGTTCCCAGTGTCCCAGGCTCTGCGGGAGAACACGTACCCGTTCCTGGCCGTGATCATGCTCAAGGACCGCAGGATGACCGTGGTTGGGCGGCTGGAAGGCCTCATCCAGGCTGATGACCTCATCAATCAGCTGATGTTCATCATGGATGCCAACCAGACATACCTGGTGTCCGAGCGCCTGGAAAGGTAGGCTGGGACCAGAGCTCCGGTAACACAGACCTTGTTGAGGCAGGCTCAGCTCTGTCCCCTTCCTCCCTCCAGACAGCGTGTGTAGGCACATAGCTCAGCACCTCCTGTTCTGTAACACAGCCCACGGGCTCCCCTCTTTATCAGGGGGATCATCAGTCCATAAATTCAGGCCACCTTATAGCCAGGGAGCCAGATCTGTTGCACACACAATCCCACCACTGAAAGGGTGGATGTGAGTACTCTGTGCTCTGCAATTGGAGCACACCTTTGGCATGCTGGAGCTTTGCAGGGAAAGCTTGGACAATAGCCAGTAGGATCCAAGTGGGAACAAAGGCATTGCAGGCAGGTGTGCTGGTGTCCACAGCAAGCTGGTGAGTGTGTGCTGCTGCCTGGGCTGGCTGTGCTGAGCTCTGGCTGCTTTTTGGTGGGGCCTGACAAGTCCCTGGTGACTCTTAGGGATGTACAGGTTGTATCCAGAACAGGATCCCGCCTTCTGACCTTCTGTCTGTCCCTCCTCTGCCTGACACTGTGTGTGGGGACCCAGTAACACATTCCAGTTTCTGAAACATGCAGGGAATTAACCTCAAGAAGATAAAACCAGGAAGAGCCTCAAATATGAGGCAGGAATCCTGGGCACTGGTTTTGTGCTGTCAGCTCTGTCAGGCTGCAGGGGTTCAGAAGCTTTTTAAGTTCAGTTCCACCCACCCATGGGAAGCAGTTTGTGTGTGAGGGACTGTGGGGACCTGGCTTGGCCTTCTGGGAGCTTGTGGTACCCCGAGGCATTACCTGCTATGTGCTCCTATGAGTTGGAGGCTGTCCCTGCACCCTCAGCCTACCACCCCCTCACTTTAGGGCCTGTTAGCCCTGACCACTTCCCACTCACATTTGCAGGGAAGAGAGGAACCAAACCCAAGTCCTGAGGCAGCAGCAGGACGAGGCATATCTGGCATCCTTGCGCGCGGACCAGGAAAAGGAGCGCAAGAAGAAGGAGGAACGGGAGAGGAAGAAGAAGAAGGAGGAGGAAGTGCAGCAGCAAAAACTGGCAGAGGAGAGGCGGCGGCAGGTAAGAGCAGAGGGACTGCAGGAGAGGCTGCAGTGTCCTGTGGGATGCCTGGCCTGCAGCAGGAATTACTTGTCTTGCTTGGGGCTTGAGCATCCTTTGAGGCTCCTGGAGCAGCTGTGCTGCAGGGCCAGGCACAAAGGTCAGTTCAGTGCACAGCCATTGCTCCTGCTCCCTCCTTGCCTTGCAGACGCTGCAGGAGGAGAAGGAGCGGAAGTCGGAATGCCTTCCTCCAGAACCACATCCTGACGACCCAGAGAGCGTCAAGATAATTTTCAAGCTGCCTAACGATTCCAGAGTGGAGCGGCGATTCCACTTCACACAGTCATTGACGGTGAGCTTGAGGCGGAGCTGAGGGGCCTTCCAGGGGCAGAAGAGACTTGCAGGTGGCTCAGCAAAGCTTTATTTCCCTTGGACTTTGCCAAATGGTGACCTTTGCCGAGAGCCTTGGCAGGCAGAGCTGCTCCTTGGTAAGGAGAGT
Source organism: Cnemophilus loriae (assembly GCA_013397755.1). Classification (NCBI taxonomy): domain Eukaryota; kingdom Metazoa; phylum Chordata; class Aves; order Passeriformes; family Corvidae; genus Cnemophilus; species Cnemophilus loriae. Next base: position 1,155,519 of record VZTF01003551.1, on the reverse strand, counting down.
GCTGTGGGGCCTGGTTCCACCAGCTTAGAAGAGGAGAGAAAATGGAAGAAGCTTTTTTTTTTCCTCCTGAATAGCTGGAAGGTGTCTCTGCCCGTGGCAGGGCAGGGTGGGACTAGATGATCTTCAAGGTCCTTTCCAACCCTTAACATTCTATAATTCCAATGCTCCCTATGAAATAAAGGTGTAGGAAGAGCCAGAAACAGTGTCTGGACTCCCCAAGTGCTCTGTGCCAAGCCCAGTTTCATGTGTGCGAAGGAAATGGCTGTCTCAGGTCTACAGTGCAGTGATGGTGCAAATTTGGGAACCTTCCCCCGTGAGATGCCAGGGATTCGCTCTGGCTGTGTCACTGCTCCCCCAGCTGGCAGTTATTTCTGTGCTTCTTTCCCAGGTGATCCACGACTTCCTGTTCTCCTTGAAAGAAAGCCCTGAGAAGTTCCAGATTGAGGCCAACTTCCCTCGCCGTGTCCTGCCCTGCCTCCCTACAGAGGAGTGGCCCAACCCTCCCACGCTGCAGGAGGCCGGACTCAGCCACACGGAAGTCCTCTTTGTGCAGGACCTCACGGACGATTGACACTTCTTTTTGGTTTTGTTTTCGTTTGTTTTGTTGTTTCGGTTTTTGTTTTTGTTTTTTTTTTCCAGAAGACACAAAAACGGAAAGAGAAATTCATATTATTATTATAATACAATATTTTTTTTAAAAGACTGCGTACAAACGAGGGATCAGAGACCACATGGCCTGTGCCAGCTGTGCTGCGTGTGCGCGCTGGCGAGAGGACGCGTGCGCACGGCCATCCCCTGCACCGGGGGGGCACACAGGGGGGAGCTGGTGTTGCCCCTCCGCCCTCCCTGGGGAGGAACAGGAATGGCAGCTCTTGGTAATTATTGCTTTTATTGATGACAATAATAATAAAACCCCAACAACCCAACATCTCGTGAAGATTTGATACTCTGCTGCTCCTGAGAGACACAAGACTGAGCACCGGAACGTGCTGGGAGTGGGGTGGGGGGAAAGGGCTGGACAGACTCTCTTCAGCTTCCCTCTGTGTATAAATACTGTTCTTTTAATATTTCTCTTGCTTTGTAATGACCAAAGGAGATTGGGGTTGACTATAGTATTAACTTTTTGATAAAGAGCTGGTTCGATTCTTACCCGTGTGGGGTCTTGCCCAGGGTTCTTAGCCTGCGTAGTGTAATAAACTCTGCCTCTAGCATGTCTGTGCTGGTGCTTTCTGCCCGTGCCCCAGGGAGGGGGGGGTCAGCTGCTGTGGGAGTTGTGGCTCCCAGAAGTGTGGGTGCACTCAGCTTCTGCTCTCACACTGGTGATTTTGTGCCAGTGGAGCTGTTGTGTGAGACAAGAGCGTGCCCGGCGCAGGGGATGGCAGGGCTGGGGGTGCTGCTGTGCTGCCTCCTGTGGGATCGGCTCTGGGCTCAGGCTGGAAGGGAGGGAGCTGAGGGCGCTGAGTCAACCTTCTTGGAGCAAGTGGGAGGTGGAAAAGGTGTGAGAGGTGAGTGTAAGGCTGGTCCCTGCCAGAGGCTTGGTGCCATCAGCTGCCCAAAGTGAGAGTGGTAGGAGCCTGTTCCTCCAGTGACCTGTTCTGGAGCTGAGAATGGTTGGAGGTGGAAGGAATCTCAAAGCACATCTCCCTCCACCCCCCCTGCCATGGGCAGGGACACAGGGATCCACCTCTTCCCTGGCCCAGCATGGGAATGCTGGAGGGTTGGGATGGAGGAGAGGTGGAAGGTGTCCCACTGCTGTGGCTGGAGCCACCTGGGGAGCTCTGCTGTGCCCGGATAGCAGCCAGGAGGACTTTCCCATCTCTGTGCAAGCTGTAAGGGGGGTCTCTAGGTGGGAAGGAGGGGGTGTGTGGTGCTGCTCAAAATCAAATCCTGCTGGGGCAGAGCATCCAACCACTCCCTGCTCCCACCCTCGGGCCCTCCTGGGCTCTCCTCCAAGCCTCTCTCCAGGGCCCTTCCAGCTGCTGCAGCTCCCTCCCATCCCTGGCCCCCACGCTTCCCCTCAAGCCCCCATGGAGACAAGAGCTGGGCCCAGCGTGTTGGTATACATCATACATTTATTAGTGAATATCCCTCTCAAAATCAGCCACAACATTAAAAAAAATAATGATTGCACTACTTGGTCAAGCAGAACTAGCAACTTTCATTTTAAAAAAAGTACAAATCTGTTAAAAATTTCAATCAGTATAATACACATATATATAATACAACATACTAGTTATGTTAAATGCTACAAAACCAATATGATTCCAATGGAATGGAAAAAAACAAACACTTTTAGAGCTTTAAGAACCTTTTTTTTCTATATATTAGCCTTTTTTCAAATACATACATGGGAAAAATGAGGTAACTGTAAAATGTGCAAGTAACAGAGCAAAAAAAATTATATATATATATTTATATATA
>VZTF01003551.1:1110084-1136333 GCA_013397755.1 Cnemophilus loriae | reverse complement strand
TCCCGGTGCCGGTGCCAGTCCCGGTGCCGCTCCCGCTCCGGCCTCAGCCCCGCCTCATGGCGCCCCCGCGCCCGCCGCGCCGATGGAACCGGCCGCTCAGCGCTGCCCCCCCCTCCGCGCCGCGCCGATGGGCGCGCCCGCCGCCTCCTGCCGTAATGAGCCCAAGAGCGGCGCCGCTAAACTGCACAGCGGAGCTCTTTGGCCGTAATGCTCCGAGTGGCAGCGCAGTGAACTCCACCCGGGACTGAGCTGGGGAAGATCACAGGAATCAGAGAATCACAGAATCAGTCAGGTTGGAAAACATCTCTGAGATCATGCAGTCCAACCTATGACCCAACACCACCATGTCAACTAGAGCACGGCACTAAGCGCCACATCCAGTCTTTCCTTAAACACCTCGAGGGACGGTGACTCCACCACCTCCCTGGGCAGCCCATTCCAATGCCTGTCAAAACTTTCCATGAAGAAACTCTTCCTGATATCCACCCTAAACCTTCACTGGTTGCCAGGGAGAAGACGTCGACTCCCACCTGGCTACAACCTCCTTTCAGGAAGTTGTGGATGTCTCGGGACAGCCCTGGGAGGTGTGGAAGTGCCCCAGGACAGCCAGGGGCAGTTTGCAGAAGGGTGTCCAGAATCAGCCCCAGGAGTCTCGGGGGAGGCACCCTGGGACTGCCCTGGGAGACTACAGGCAGCTTATGAGGTGTCTGTGAGGATGTCCTGGAGCAGCCTTTGCAGGAGCTGGGGTGGTCCTGGACCGGCTCTGGAGAGGTTTGCTAAGGAGTGGTCACAGTCTGTCCCCTGTAGCCCCTTCTCTGGGGGTTCTCTGACCTAGGTGTAGGGTGAGTTGGGAACCTCAGGGCAGGCTGAGTGTCTGGGGAGACTCCGGAGTTTCTCCAGTATCCAGGCCCTGTGGGTTCCCCGGGGAATAGGGCCACGGATGCAGGGGTCCAACAGGCTGGCCATGCCCTCCCCCCGCCACCTCCCAGCCCTTTTCTGCCTGAGCAGAGCTGGACAATCCACTCTTGTCCCCAGCGGGTCTGAAGTAGGTCAGGGAGGCTGGGCCAAGCCCCTGGGGAGGGGAGTGGGTGGCAGGGGGTGCAGAGGGCCCCAGGCACCCGCCCCAGTGGCCACACCACAAGGTTGGTGCCCACCCCCTGTCCTGGTAGGACCCCAGTGTCCCCAGCCCAGGGGATGCCGGGCATTTCCCTAACCTCTCTTTGGTCTCCTGAGGTGGTTTGAGATCTCTCTGCATCCTTGCAGGCTCCACACCTCTTCTGGGAGCTGGGGTCCCATGGGTGCAGGTTGAATCCTGAGGGACAGCACCCAGCGTGGAGACCTGGGGACCTGGTTTTGGGAATGAGCCTGGATCTGAGCTGGGTGGGAGCTGTGGGATGAGCACAAGGAATACGTAAGATGGGAGAGGGATTTCTCACCCCTTAATTGCAGTTAATGATTGATGAACGTGTTTACTGCAGGAGGCAAAGGTCTGGCAGTGTCAAGACACGAGTGCAGAGGCAGCATCCGCTGGGACACAGCCACAGGTAAGGGATGTCAGCCCCTACCCCGGCCCTCACGGGCACCTTGCTCTATGCGGGGGGAGATGGGGGTGTCTGTCAGCTGTGGAGCTGCCCACAGGCCCTGGCACAAGGAGGGAGACACCATGGTTGTGCCACGGATTCCAAGCACTGCTTGGGGAGGCTCTGTTGGGCACAAGCAATGGAGCCTTCAGCCATGCCCTGGACAAGCTCCTGGGGTCCCCCAGGCACACTCACACAGTCTCCTCTGCCTGGAGGTCAGCCCTGTCCACCCATGCCATGTCCTCAGGGAGCCCATGCCCAGGGGTGCGGTGTGGAGCCTGGCATTTGCTCACCAGCCCAGCTCAGCAAAAGGGACTGTCCCCACCAGCACCTCTCCTGCCCTGGTGGCTGCTCCCCAGGAGGGATTTGGGGGGCAGGCCTCAGTCTCTCAGGTGCTTGTTCCCTGGTGTGTGCCCACAGGCATCCTGGCAGGATGGCATGGCGCTCGTTGGTGCTGCTTCCCTTCCTCCTGGCAACAGGTAAGGACTCTTGGCATCTGGCATGGGTGGGCAGGAGGTGTTGGAGCTGCTTTCAACCCCCAATACTCTTTCCCAATTCCTTGAGGGAAGCTGCAACCCCAAAACTGCTGCCTACCCCACTGGAGAGCCAGGGCAGGGCAGGGCTGGACAGTGGGGAGAGCACAGGGGCTGCAGCTGGAAGAGAAGCACGGTCTGGAGGTGTGGGGTGAGCACAAGGATGTGAGGGCTGGGGGTTTCCTCTGCCTTCCATGGAGACCCAAACCACGGCTGGGAGCTGGGGCTGGAGCTGAGGAGGTGCTGCCAGATGTGGGTCTGCTGGCAGAGCCCAGCACAGTGATGGTGCTGTGCTCCTCTTCCCTGTAGTTTCAGGCAACACAGTCCCCATCATCAACACAACCATCTTCTATGTGCCTGAGGACCTGGAGCTGGGTGAGTACGGCAGCCTCGAGAAGGGGCTGGGGTGTCAGAGGAGTGATTGGGGAGTTCTTGGGCATGGGCTGACACTACTTGTGCCCCCAGGCCAGTTTGCTTTCCAGCTGCAGGCTTATGACCTAGACAACGACCCTCTCACCTACCAAATCGGAGGGACAGACGCCTTCTACTTCTCTGTCAACTCCACAACAGGCAGAGTGACACTGAGGAACTACCTGGACCGTGAGGTGTGGGCACAGGATGGGGGCAGATGTCCCTGCCTGAGTGGGAGTCTGGGGGTATGGGGATGGAGGGCAGAGCCTGTGGGTCACTCCCTGGCCCCAAAACCCAGCTCCTGGAGGGACAGTTGTCTGGGAGGAGCATCCTACACAGAGGTTGGGGCTCAGCCATCCAAGGATTGAGCTCCACCTTGGCCCTGACCAAGTCCTGCCTTGTGTCCCCTCAGCTCCAGGCCAGGCTCACCATCACCGCCAGAGTGTCTGATGGTGTAAATAATGAGGTGAGTGCTGGGGCAAGGGCTGGGTGGTTGCAGGAGGAAGGGAACAGGGTCCCAGCCAGGGCCAGGGAGAAGGCTCAGTGGCAAGGCACTTGAAACTGGGTGGGTGATGCTGGCTGGCTGGCCAGGGTGGGCATGGGTTGCCAGAACTGCACCCAGCTCTGCTGGCCACCATCTCCTACACCCATTCTGTGCCCTCTCTGACACCTGGTAGGTCTCCCAAAAAATTACCATCATCGTGGAGGACCGTAATGACAACGCCCCAGTCTTCCAACACCTGCCGTATAACGCCTCCATCCCCGAGGTACCTTCCTGGGACCTCCCAGCCCCATGGGCAGCAGGGCAGGGGTGCTGGGTGGCTCCTGTGACATGGGTGTGCCAGCAGTGGGACAACAACAGGCTGGGAACTGTCTGACCCCACACCTGGGTGTGTGGTGACAGCGTGCCTGGGCATGGGGTCATCGATGGTGCAGCCAGCACCTGGGAGCACTCTGTGCCAGTGCAATTCCCGATGAGAGCCTCTGTGTCACCCTGAGGCGCTGGAATGTGACTGGGACTCTGCCCTTGCAATTAGTTTCTGTTTAGGGTGTGCCCAGGCTACCTGTCAGCCCAGGACAGGGTGACGCTGGATCAAGGTGTAGATGGGGTGTGAGGCCGTCTGAGCCCCATCCAGCAACTCCAGGGCTGGGATGCAGCTCCTGCTCCCAAGGAGCCCCAGGGAGGGTAGCGAGGGGGTCCAGCCTCTGCCCGGCCTGAGCAAGGGCAGCAGCTCGTCCCTGTGTGTCCCATGGCACTGGGCAGTACCTGCAGCCCTGCAGGGCCAGAACATCCCAGGGCAGGGCTGGCAGGGTCCGGGCCCAGCATCACCCCCCTGCTCTGCCACCACCACCCCTCTGTGTGCCCAGAACACGACACTGCACAGCATCATCTACACCGTGTTTGCCAACGACAGCGACACTGGGAACGCCTCCAGAGTCAGCTACAGCATCCAGGAGGTGAGCGCAGATCATTGTGGAGTGGGTCATACCATACCCAAACCCCACCCCTGGGCCACTCCTGTGGGGCTGAGGTGCTGGGGGACACGGCCAGGGCAGCCCCATGTCTCAGGGGGAGCAGGGATGTTTTGGGTCAGGACCCACTGGGCAATGGGTGCAAGGTGCTGAACAGTTTCAGGCCAGGCATGAGCCAGGTGGTAGGGGGTCCCCATGGGCCAAGCTGGCAGAAGGATGGGGATTGAGCCCCCATCTCTGCTGGGACACCTCTGCTCCCTGCCTTGGTGACACAGGCTGATGTCTCCTGCTCAGGTGATCCCAGACAACATGAAGAATCTCCAGCTCTTCTACATCCTGCCCAATGGGAGTGTGGTGCTCAATGGTTCACTGGACTATGCCAAGAACACATTCTACCAGATCAAGATCCTCGCCCAGGTGGGGACCACCTGGACTGGGGATGCAGGGGTGCCAGGTAAGGAGGCTGTGGGACTGACAGGTGCTCTGCTCCTCAGGATGGCGGAGGATGGCTGCACAACATTTGGACTGTCCAGAGCAGCTCTACTTACCTGCCCCTGACCATTGAAGACGTGCCCAACCTGGACCCACGGTTCCTCAATGAGCCCTACTCAGGCTCTGTGCCTGAGAACTGCGACCTGGTCAGGAGCCTGCCTGCCCCAGTGTCATGTCCCTGCCCCTGCCCTTCCCTTGGGGCTCTTATGCCCTGAAGTGTCTGGGCCACCAGGCCTGTGGGCAGCTGGAGATGTCATAGGTCCTGCTCTGATGGCCATGTCCCCACAGGGCACCACTGTGCTGACTGTCACCGCCATGGACCAAGACACAGGGGTGAATGATGAAATCTTCTACATCATCACCAGTGAGTGACGGGGCAGAATGGGTCAGGCAGGGGATGACACAGTGGGATGAGCAGGAGGGGTGGTCAGGCAGCAAGAGGGACCCTGGAAACTGGTTCTGGGCACCCAGGCTCTGCCAGCCTGACCTGCTGGCAGAGAGAGGGCCAGGCCTTCCTTTCCCAGTGGCTGCCACTGGCTCTTGTTGTCCCCTTGTGCTAGATACCAGTGTTCCTTTCGTTATCAATGCCACAACGGGCATCATCACTGTGAGTGAGCCCCTGGACCGTGAGCAGCTGCCAAGCGAGGAAGTGCTGCTGGAAGTCACGGTGAGTAAGAGGTAGCAAGGGGAACCCCATCCTCTTTCTCTCCCTGGGCCCCTCCAACCTACTCTCTCCTCCTGCCCAGGCGCGTGAGGAGCACCTGGATATCCACGGCAAGGTGGCCCAGACCAGCACCCTGGTGACAGTCTTGGTGACTGATGTCAATGACAACAAGCCCCAGTTCTACAACTGTTCCCTATCCAGCTGCAACTTCTCCACCAGTGCCCAGAACAACTTCAGGGGCAGCATCATAGAGCACTCCTCCTCCAGACTGCCTGTGTCCAACCTCGACATTGTTGCCCACGACCCAGACAAGGTAGGAGCCCGTCCATGGGGCTGGGCTGTGGTGCAGGTGTCTGTCCTGGCTGCACCACTCACCCTCAGTCTTGTCCCTCCCTGACAGGGCATCAACAGCAGTTTTGAGCTGAGCCTGCAGGGTCCGAATGCTGCTGCCTTCACTGTGTTCCCCACAACGATTGTGGGCACAGGGGAAGTCCAGATCCTGGTGCAAAACTCATCCTTAGTGGACTACGAGATAAGCCATGTCATGATGGTGCAGGTGGGACCTGTAGGGCTGGCCTGCTCTGTGGGGGCAGTTCCTGCTCTCTGCAGGCATTGGGGCACAGTGGGGACACGGCCTTTCTCTTGCAGAATTCAGGAGCCAAAGCAGAACAGGGTTCTTCCCTGGCAGTTTGTTTGGTGCAGGGGAGCTGGGCTGGAGTGTGACCGGTCTCTCTAATGTTTGGGGACCCATGTGAGACACAGTCCCTTCTCAATTCTGCAGATCATTGCTAATGACACGGGGAACCCCACAGACTGCTGCTCCACAGCCACCGTGACCATCGACCTCATCGACACCAATGACCACACCCCTGAGTTCCCCCAGAGCACCTACAACCTGACTGTGATGGAGAACAGCCCTGACGGCACCATCATCTCCCCAAACATCACGGTCAGGCACTGGGCAGGGAGTGGGCACAGCTTATATCCCCAAGCAGGGCACTGGGCACACCTGACACTTCTAGTACAGCTTGTGCTGAGGGCACTGATCTCTTCATGCACACAGGAAGGAGTCAGGGACAGCGGGCACTCAGGGGTGGGACCCCTTGCCTATCAGGGCCACATTTTTGGGGTGCTCACTGCCAACAGCCACTGCCCCAGACTCATCACTGCTCTGAGGGCTGAAACAGATTGACCAGATGGTTCCTTCTGTTTTCTAGGCCTATGATCCAGACAGCGGTGTCCTGGGCCAGATCACCTACCAGCTGCTCCCGGACAGCATGTACGTAAGGGCAGAGCCAGCCACAACCAGGGCATCATCCTGGAGAGGGGGCTCCAGGCCTGAGCCCCGGTGATGGCTCTGTGTATGCCACAGCCGTAACACCTTCATGGTGAACGCCACAACCGGGGCACTGCTGGTGTACAACGGGAGCTTGCTGGACCGGGAGACTCGCTCCATCTACTACGCCAACCTCCAGGCCAAGGATGGGGGCAACCTGGTGGGCACTACGGTGCTGGAGATCACCGTGCTGGATGCCAATGACATGGCGCCCGTCATCATTGGCTCCTACTTCATCTCGGTGGAAGAGGGGCAGAACGTTAGTACACAGATCCAGGTATGTACCAACAGAGGTGGGGGTGTTGACAGGGCTGTCAGAGAGGAGGGACTGTCCCCAGGGTGCCTGGCAGCCCCGTTCCAAACGCTGACCTTTTCAGGCCATCGACAACGACGAGCCTGGCAGCCTCAACAGCAAACTGGGCTTCAAGATCTTGCCAGGACTGTTCAGCAACAACTTTACCATCGATGCAGACACAGGTGAGATGCATAGCAAGGAGCCGCTGGACCGCGAGGCCCTGGAAGATGAGCGTGGACAGATGGTGGTGACAGTGATGGTGTATGACCACGGCGAGCCACCGCTGAACGCCACAGTGAACGTCACCATCACCGTGGGGGTGAGCCTGGGCACAAGCAAGGACATGCTGGGGCAGGCTGGGGCTTGGAACTGGGATGGATGGGCAGGGCAGGGATGTGGAATCCCTGGCTGTGGCAGAGGTGCTGTGTCTCCAGGCTTTCTGTGGGGGCAGAGTGAATAGTTGATGCAGGGAGGCAGGAGAGGGCTTGTGTAGCTCCTGCCTGTGGGCAGGCAGGTGCCCACACTCCTGTCCCCAGCTGGCTGTGGGGAATCCTGTTTCCTGGAAGGGCTACAGCCATGGTCTTTATCTCCTGCAGGACCTGAATGACAACATTCCCGTGTTCCTCAACCAGTCCTATGAGTTCTCAGTCTTTGAAGACTCTCCAGGTAGAAGTTGCATGGCCGGGCTCGGGGCCTGCCGTGGGCAGTGGCCCTGAGTCAGTGCCCACTGCCCGCTGAGTGTCTGTCTCCACCTGCAGGGTCCTTCGTGGGCGAGGTGAAGGCCACGGATGCCGACCGGACAGAGATCAATTCCCGCATTTCATTCCGACTTGAAAGAGGCAGTGGCTCCAGCAACTTCTTAATCCGCTCATCCCGCCTGGGGCCAGGGAACTACAGCGGGCAGCTGTTCGTGGACCCTGACATGTCCCTGGACTATGACGCCCTGCAGCAGAAGTTCTTCATCTTGACAGTGCTGGCAGAGAACACGGCTGCAGACAACACAGGGGACACGGCCAACGTCTCAGTGACGGTCCACATCCTAGATGTCAATGACGAGTCCCCCACCATCTTGCCAGTCTCACTGCAGGACGTGTCGGTGGCTGAGAACGGGATGCAGCAGGGTCTGATCCACACGCTGAACGCCTTCGACCCTGACACCAACCACTCGCTGGTCTTCGAGGAGCTGGCGGTTGCCTGCTTCAAGGGGGACAGCAGTGCTGAGGACGTGTGCTGGGACTGGTTCGTGCTGGCACCCAACGGCTCGGTGCTGGTGAACAGCTCGGACATCGACTACGAAGTGTGTGACAGGGTCCTGCTCACACTGCGGGTGGAGGACCTGTACACTGAGAAGGGCAACCGCTACAGCCAGAACGGTACAGCCCCCACTGCCCACTCCTTCTACTGCCACCGGGCATGGCAGGTGCTGGGACCTGCCTCTCTCACCTCCCACAAGGAGCAGTGGGCAGCAGGGCGGGAGCTGGGTGGTTTGGCTACGGAGGGAGGGTGTCCCCAGTTCTTTTGACCTGAGCCTGCCGGGAGGACAAGGCTCCCACAGGAAGCAGAAGATGGTGCTGCAGGGCTGCTTTCTTGGTGATCAGAGCTCTGCTTTTGGGACATTTGCAGAAACCCTGAGGATCATCATTACTGATGTGAATGACAACGCGCCAGTCTTCCAGGCTGTCTCAGAGATTTTTGGTGAGCAGGTGGGGTTGGCACATCTCGTGGGCTCCTCACTGCAAGGATCTTCCCTGAGCCTGGGGCAGGGCTGTGAGCAGTGCGGGGGCCAGGCTGGGGTTACTCAGTGCTTTCCGTGAAGGCTGTGGGGCCAAGGGCAGCAGTGGGTGCTCGGAACCCTGGGGCTGTGTGGGCGTGGGGTCTGCAGCAAGTCTGGCTGCTCACCAGCATGACTGCGCCATCCATCTGTCTGTCCCTGGCAGTGGTTGTCCCCGAAGTCGCTCCTGTGGACCTGCAAGTGGCAACTGTGAAGGTGAGGAGCTGCCTGCCTGTATCTGTCAGTCTGTAGGGCCTTGTTCACCTGTCCCCACCATGGGCAGGCAGGGGCCATTCCCACCTGTGCTCCTGCCATGCTCTGTCCCTGCAGGCCACAGATGCTGACTCAGGGCAAGCGGGAACCATCACCTTCTCCATCGTCAGTGTGGTGCTTGTGGAGGACAACGGGGTCAGTCGGCCCTTCGAGAACCTCTTCAGAGTGTTGACAACGCTCGACAAGGGCACCTACATCGGGAGTATCCAGTGAGGACATGGGTCTGGGCTGGGGTGGGGGGATCCAGCTCAGCTCCTGCCTGCTGCACGGCCAGCATGGGCTGGAAAGGGGACAAAGCCTTTCTGGAGTCCTGCCTGGACATGGAGGTAGCATGGAGCTTGAGGGATGGCAGGGGACATCCTGTGCAGCCCAGTAGGATCGCTGATGTCCCTGTCCTCACAGGGTGGCCAGCAACCTTGATGAATCACTGAAGGGGCAGTACAAGGTGACGGTGGAGGCTCGGGATGGTGAGGAACCGGTGCAGAGAGCACAGACTGTGCTGAATGTGAGTGTCACCCCCATCTCCTGCCCCAGGACACCACGCACCCCGCCCAGCCACACTCACCCCTGTTCCCCACATGCAGATCTTCACGGTGGATCAGAGCTACCGCATCCGGCTCCAGTTCGTGTCAACAGTGGAAGAAGTCCAGAGTAACTCCGAAAGTATTGAATTGTAAGGGGTGCTGGGCTGGGGCTAGGGGTGCACGGCTGGACCCACCAGCTGTGTCTCTCAGCTTCATGGACTGTGAACAGAGTGGACCAGGCAGGTCCCCACCAGAGGAGGGGGCTTCAGGGGGTCCATCTGCTTCCTGTGCCTGTGAGCAGAACAGTAGGGTGCCCAGCCCAGCTTCCCCCATCTCTCTTGTTCCTAGGGCCCTGACCACCGTGACCAAGGCAGCAGTCTACGTGGTGGGCATCCGAAGGATAGAGGACACCCGTGACACCAAGTGAGTGGTAGTGGGGAAGGGGACATGGTGGTGGCATCAGAGGTGTCACCCTGGAGCAGGGCACCATGCGCTGCACCCCAGCACCACACTCTCCCCCATCTCTCTGATTCTGCAGGGTGAATGCCAAGTCAGTGATGGAGGCCTACTTCGTGTACAGCAATGGCACTGCCCTGGACGTCAATGAGCTGAGCATGTGAGTGCTGGGGCTGTGCATGGGCACTGCCACGTGCTGGAAGCAGCCCAGATGCTCACACCTCCGCTTTCCTTGGCAGACTCATACAGTCCGACCCGGTGGGCTTGGCTGAGCTGGTGAAACTGGGCCTGGCTGTCATTGTGAGTGGGGCCAGGCAAAGGGCACGGGGAGACAGCAACAACCCCGTTGGGGCTGGCTAGCAGGTTCCACTGGCTGGAACTGTGCCCTCACCCCTGCTCTGTGCCAGGGCCCCGGGGAGGTGACAAAGCCCACCAGGGAGATGGAGCTGATTGGCGTTATCGCAGGATTGGCAGCATTCCTGCTCATCTTCATACTCATCATGACCCTGGTTTTGGTACTCACCACCAGGAGGTACCGCACTGCCTGCACCCCCTCCTACCATCCCCCCACAGCCCCCATCCTCACCAGCACCCCCAGATCCATCCCTATCCTCCAACCCGCTTCTGCCCACCCCATCCCACAGCCCAGCTCTCCCCTGCCCCTCTCACCCACCCCATCCCTGGGCTTTGCAGCTACAAGAGGAAGCTGAGTGCGATGAAGGCTTTGAAGGTGGCCACAACATTCAACCCTGCCACAGTACAGCAGGGCGCTGGCATCCCCGGGACCAACCAGTACAATGCCGAGGGGTGAGTGGGGGGCTCCCTACAGCAGGTGGGGAGAGCCCAGGCATGTCCCCACATCCAGGGGCTGCAGCGCCCCAAGGGCAGCACTTACCTGCCACCCATCCCTGACCAGGGCCAACCCCATGCTGAACCACCCGCTCGATCCCTCCCACGACCTGGGCTTCCATGAGGACTCCATCTCTGTGACCAGGTGAGCTCTGTGGGCAGGTCCCAAAGGCCACAGGCTGTCACCCTATACCTCACTTCTCCAGTGCCTGGGTCCTCTTCTACCTCCCACCCTCCACTCTCCACAGCATGAATTCCCTGGATGAAAATACAGTAAATGCACCAGCGGATGACAACTTTGAGGTCAAGGTAAGTGTGCAAAGAACTGCCAGTGCTCAGCAGCTGGGAGTCCTGACAGAGCACCCTGCATCCTCTTCTCTCTGCTGTGGTCCCCAGGGCCTCATGGACCCCTTGTATCCTTTACTCTGCACCCCTCAACAGCCCTCAGCTCCTGGGAAGGACGGGTGTCCCTGCCCTACATCTCTGTCCCCATCCCTTCTGACCACGCTCTCCTCCTTCAGCAGGTCAAAATGCAGCCGACAGACCCCACTGACAAGGAGGTGCTGGTGGCTGCCCTGAACCTGAAGGAGCCTACCAAAACAGCGTACCTCAACACCACCTTCAGCACCACGGACTTGTGAGCGAGTTCATGGGGTGCAGCAGGACCAGAGCGGGACTCGGGCAGCTGCTTTGGTGCTGATATGTTCAGTGTCTGGCAATAAAACTGTTCCACGGGAGTCACAGTGTCCTGCGGCCATCAGCCCATCTCTCTGGAGGGCTCAGTCAGCTTGGAGTCATCTCTCCCAGCATGAAGTGCTGGTTTTGGGCCAGCTGGTGCCAGAGGGGAGGTGCCACTGTGGGGCTCAGCCTGGCTTCTTGTCCCCAGGACCCTCTCTGCCCCGGGGGAGGGAGGTGCAGGCAGCCCCTCGCAGAGGTTTGTGCAAGGTTTNAAAAGAAATTGAGAGGAAAAAAAGAAGAAAATAGGTGATGAAGCTGCAGCGCTGGTGTGCCACAGCTTGGCAGTGCGGGGCTGGAGGTCAGCACAGCCTGGGGCAGGCTGGCAGGGGGATGCCCCAGGGCTCCTGGTCTTCCTGGCATGACCATGGCCCTGCTCCCACAGCCCAAGGCACTGAGCAGAGCCAGGTCCCGGCGAGTGCCACGGCACAGAGTGGGCACTTGCCACGGCCCTGGCTGCCAGTTGGCACTTCAGCAAGCCCTTTGCAGCCCCACAGGGACAAAACAAGCCCGGAATGTACAGTGTGGGTTTAGGTGGGCAAGACTTTACCCTTAACAAGGGAAAATGGCTGCAGTGGTGACTCTGGCACCTTGAGTCCTCCTGCACTTCTGCCCAGAGGGGATGGTGCAGCTCTCTAAGCACCCCTTGTTTGCAGCCTCCTGCCCATCAGGTGCTGGATACAGGCCTGGGCCCCCCTTGCTGTGGCACTGTGGGGCTGGTCCTCTGTATGGGGCCAGCCTGGGGGGGCCAAGATCCAGGGCTTGGCAGGACATTGAGGTGCTGCCAGCCACAGGGATGCCGGCCCGACCACAGGGATGTTCACCCCCCTGCAGACTGACCCTTCACTCCCAAAGCTCTTCAGCCTAGCAGAGCACAGGCAACACAGGAACAGTGTTTGAAAAGATGGTCTCAGCCCCACAGGTCACCGCAGAGGAGGTGGCTCCAGGCAGGACGATCATGGCTGAAAGTGTCTCTTAAAAAGTTCCAAAAATGCAAACATAGTTCAATAAAACTCCCCTCCCCCCCACCCTGTAAAACCCCAGCTGTAAAAAATGGCAGCGTTTTGCAGTCATCATGTCCCCAGCTGCCATCGGAGAAGAGAAGCCAGCGGGGCCAGTGGGACACGTGCCCATGTCCCCAGCACATGGGGCCTGTCCGGCACCACTGGGGCAGCTGGACAGGCCTGGAAGCAGGGCAGGCTTCATGCCCACCACCAGCCGTGGTGAGGATGTGCTGCTTCCAGGCAGCTCGAGCTGGGGGCCATGGGGACAGACTCCCCAGGCACCTCCAGCCATGGTGACAGGGACGAGCAGCTCTCCATCACACACGTGGTTGGCCCCTGTCTCTCCCATTTGAGGTCTGTCCTGGTGCCCTGTGTGGCCACATCTTCCCAGCTCCAGGGCACCCACAACACAGCAGTGGGGCAGAGAGGAGAGGGCTGTTGGGGGATTGGTGCCTGCCGTGGGCAGCTGTGGGGACCCACGCATGCACGGCCACGGGCTTGTTGGAGTGTGGTCAGGCCCTGGGCAGACAAAGCAATGGCAGGGCGATGCACCAGTGTCTCTCCAGCATGGGAAGTGACGTTGCTGCTTGGGGTGCCAGAGCTCAGGGCAGCCAGCAGCACCCACCCTGAGCCATCTTCAGACCTGTGCCACGGGCAGGAGACACACAGGAGCAGCTGCCTCCATCTGGAAGGAGCCATGTGCTTCCTCGCGCTGAAAAAAGCCACCAAGCACAGAGACAGGCCACCAGTCTGACATCCCAGGGCACCTCCATGGGGCTACACACTCATAGGGGAACTCCAGGCTGACAGGGAGGACCCCAGCAAAGGAGATACCTTGTCCCAGTGTGCAGTGCTCCATCACCACCACAGCCCTGCACACTGGCACCGGGTGTCTCAGGACGCCAGGGCAGAGACCCATCCCCACTTTCTCTGAGAAGCCCCAAGGCACCCTCACCCTGCCAGCATGGGGCAGCGACTCACTCCATGGCAGGGCCGGCGCGGGAGCAGCACCGGGGCCGCCGGACGTTCTGCAGCAGAGCCCGAAAGACACTGGGCTGCCTCTTGGCCTCGCCTTTGCGGGGCCCTCCCTTGACGGAGCCGGTGCGGGTGGTCTGTGGGGTCACCACCACCTGCCGCCCGTGTTCCTCAATCTGCTTCTCCAGGTGCTTTTGGATGGCCATGCCCAGGACCTCCACCTCCATGGAGGCCCCATACACCTCCCACGTCATCCCCTTCTCATCCCAGCTCACCTCCCGGATGGGCTCCGGAGGCTCCTCCTCCACCACCTCTGGCACCGTTCCCTTCACCTGCACCTCAGGATACGAGGTCTGCGGGGACTTGGCCACTGGTGTCATCGGCCCAGTGGCCACTGAGCGGGTCTCCACAGGCATGGACACCTGCATCTCTGCGTCCTTCTTAGAGGGCTCGAGGCGTGGGACTGCAGAGGCCGTCTCTCTCTTGGGAAAGGTGAAGGCAGCAGCCCCGCACGGAGGGCTCATGGGGCTTAAGGCCACCGACACCAGGGACACACGGCTGTCCACTTGCGTCCCCATGTCTTGTGTCCCAGCATCCTGGGGTGGGGTCACTTCAAAGGAGTAGGATTCACAGAGCTGCTTGGCTGTGTGGGGCTGCTGGCTGCTTCCAGCACCCACATCCCGGGCTGAGCTCCCCTCGGCTTTGCCCTGGCCCAGGGCGGTAGAGCTCGGTCCTGCCTCACTTCGACCCCCAATCCCCACAGTGCTGGTACTGGGGGGGTTGGCTGTGCCTCCCTGGGGGTGCTTGGCAGCCTCACCGCTCTTTTTCTGGGGAGCAGAACCCAGGGATGTCCCTTTGCCGTCCTGGGGCTGCTCCTGGCTTGGAAGCTCAGCTGTCCCGGTGCTTGCAGAGGGCTTCACAAATGCCACATGTTTGGCAAGAGCCGGCGTGCTCCCCATGTCCTTGCTGGTTGCCTGGAGGCAGGGATCAGGCACAGGGGAAGTGGGGGCTGCATCCTCCTTCTGGGTGTTGGGGACCCCCATCCCTGTGGGACCACAGGCAGGGGCAGCACCACTTGGTCCCTCGCAGCTCCCTGTTGCTACTGCCACACTCTGCTTTGTGCTGGTGTCCTGGAGAAGTGTGCCAGGAGCTGGTCCTGCTGGTGATGGCACCTTCTTCTCTGCCACTGAGCTGGCCTTGGTGCCCTGGGACTCTGCCTCAGCCACACAGCAGGTCCTCATGGCACGGGCTCCTGCAGCACAGCCGGAGCCGGGCAGGCACTCACCTGCCACTGGGCAGCCAGGGGAGCTGGCACTAGGCTCACAGGCGTCCTCGGCCCCGGCCTGGCGGCTCAGCACCTGCAGCCCCTCGGGCTCCTTAGCGCTGCCCATGCCCAGAGAAGGCTTCTCCCATGCTAGTCCCGCCACGGGTCTGCAAGAGAGAGGATGGGGCAGTGAGGAGCAAGCAGCACACGGACCCCCAGTACACCTCAGCTGCCGACTGTTTTTCTCCATGCCACCCACGACAACAGGTTGGGTGGCCACCTGGAGCACTCACTGTCCCTGGCACAGCCTGTGTGATGGCACACGGTGCCCAGGCACATGGGAAGGGAGGAACAGTGTCGGCTGCCTACCGTAAAAGTCAGCCTTCTCCCGGCGCAGCAGGACCCAGAGCGGGATCCAGGCGCTGCTGTGGCTGGTGGCACGGGGGACGCGGTGCAGGCACCCCTGCAGAGAGAGCGTTAGCTGGAGAATGGTCCTGGGCACCAGGCTGAGAACCAGGGGGCTCAGCAGAACCCTCCTGTCAGTGGGAAGCTGGGAGCAGGCAGGGGTGAGAGCAAGCTGGGCCTGGGGTCCAAGGGAGGCTGCAGAGAAGGGTAGGAGCACGGGGCAGCCCAAGCCCTTCCCTCTCCACATGAGGGGAACACGGTCTAGTGTCACCCAACTGTCCCCAAACCCTTCCCAGCCCCATGGGGCAGAAGCAGGGCGGGAAGCCCCAAACTTTCCAGGAGCCCCCCAGCTCTGCCAATGCCAGGGAGTTCCTGCAGAGCTGGGAGCACATGCGTCCCGCAGGCGCGGGGCGCTCCATGCCTCCGGACACGGCCACTCGTGGGTCCCGAAAAGGGCAGAGCCGAGCGGACACACCTGGAGCCGAGCGAGTTCCCCTCAAGGGAGGCGACAGGAGCCGGGACCAGGCGGTCACCGACGTCCCCCAGCAGCTCCGGGCCCGAGGCGATGATCCCCGCCCCGTCTGTAGGTTCCCACGCAGCACCCCGATCCCCCGAGGGCCGCGCCGCCCCGCACCCCGACCTGCCCCGACAGCATCCCGATCTCGCGGGTCTGTGGCGCCGTGCCCGGTACCGATGCTCCGCGGAGGAGCCGCGAGCCCCGGCACACGCGTGTGCACACGCACGGGCACGGACACGCCAGCACATGGCCACGGGCACACCCGCACGCACGGACACGCGTGTGCACGCCCCGGCCCCGCTTCCCCGGCCGAGCCCCGGACAAAGCCGCCCCCGCGGCAGCCCCGGCGGGGGGAGGCCGACCCGCCCTCGCCACCGCCGCCCGTCCCGGGGCTGCAGCCCACCCCNCATGCGTGGGGCGGCGGCGGCGGGGGCGGTACCGTGCCCCGGGCCGCTCCCCCCGGCTGCCGCCCGCCCCGGCACCCCCAGCAGCAGTGGGGAGGCGAGGGAGAGCTGGCTGCCGTGTGGGGAGTGGACGTCCCGGCACACCGCATCCCCGCCCGGTGTCACCGCTGTCACCACAACAGCCTGCCCTGGGAGTCCCCCATCGTCCCACAGCCCCCCTGGTACCCAAAGCATCACCGCCCCGCCTGCCCCAGGGACGAGCATCCTGGCACTCCCCGCTGCACTCGGGCATAGCAGGACGCATGGCCGGGACCGGTAGAGCCAGGGGGTCCCAAACCTCAGCGTGGGTCCCGTGGGTGGGGGTGACAGCGACACAGAGGCCAGTTCCCCTCCTACCTGATGATGGAGACGGTCGCTTCCCTCCCGGGCATTACCGGGGAGGGGGCTTCACCCCAGTCAGCCCGAGGGACCGGGACAACGTGCCAGCGTGGCGGGATGGAGATGGGCTCCCGAGTACCCCTCGCCCGAGGGTGGGGGAGGACGGGGAGGGAAGAACGGCCCCGTCTAGCTCCCGGCAGCGCTTGCCTCTGCTCCCGGGCTCAGGCTTTGTCTAACTCCTTCCCACGCACTCCCGCTCGCGCTGCGGGGGGGAAGGCGGCCTGCTCGCCTCACCTGCATCCCCCCACAAAAACCTCCAGCATACCCTCCAGACTTCCCACTGCCCCTCATCACCCTATGGGACCAGGGTCCCCTCCCTGACCCAGGGATGTCAGCACAGAGACAGGAGTTATAGATCTATAGGGTCCGGGGGGGTGGGTGCTAAGGTTAGACAGGGTTCCCCATCCTGGAGATAACGTTAGTACCGGTCCCCCAGCCCTATAGATCTATAGGGTAAGCCTGGTTCCATGGGAGCTGGCACACCTGGTTGCTTGGAGACAAGAGAGGTTGGAAATGCTTCTTTCAGTAAACAGCCAGCCTGGAACAAAACCCTGAATGCTAAAAATAGGGAGGCAGGATATGGAAATTAAATAAAAATCCTTGCCCCCCTCCCTCCCTGGGGCAGAGTGAGGCACCCCAATGTCACCGACGGGCACTCCAATAAATGGCTGGAGAGGCTGGAGTGGGGGGTGTATCCCTGCACCCATCAATGTGTCCCCTCCCCAGCTGTTGGTCCCCACACTTGGTCCTGCGGGCTGGTCCCAGTCCTGCAGCATTGACTGGACCCAATTGCATGCCTGCAGCGGTGGGGGAAGTAACTCACTGTGAGGCACAGGTGTGGGGTTAAATCCTGCGGTGCCCTGTGTGGGATCAGTCCCCGGCACATTCCCTTTCGGGTCCAAGGGACACCATGGACCGCGGCAAGTCCTGACAGAGGAGGGTACAAACGCCCCCTGGCCTCTGGCTGGGACTTTACCACAGGCGGGAGGCTGCGGGGTCACATCCTGCTGCCATTTGCTCCCACCTGCCTCTCTCAGCTCCGCCGGCAGCGTCTCTCCCCATCCCCAGGGGCATCTCGCCACCAGCGTGTCCCCGTCCCACCAGAGGTGGCTGGGGGTTGGGGAAAGGGGGGGGCGGTCATGGGGAGCATCCTCCCCTCCCCGTAGGCAACCTTCATCCCAGGCTGGCTGCCTTCTCCTCCTCCTCTCCCCGCCCGGGCACCTCAGGGCTGGCAGGAGAACAATAGCGAGGAGGATGAGTAAGATGGTCCCCATTGCCTTGGCAACGCACTCCCGCGCTGCCGGCTCGGGAGGAGCCAGGCAGCTGCCTGAAAAGCGCGTTCTCCCTCGGCGGAGGGGGTGCTGGCGCAGGTAGCACGGCACCCCCTCCCCGGGCGCCGTGGCCCACCTCCCACGCCGCACGGGCAGCGCCACGTGAACGCACACCGGGCTCCCCCACAGCCGCCGGCGCCCGCACACGCCGGAGCGGGCAGCACACGCGACCCGCACTCGGCTCAGCCCGAGCTCGGCTCCGCGGCCTCCGGCTCTCCGGTGCCCGGTTGTGCCGGGCAGCGGTGGGGCACAGCTGGCAGGGGCTGGTTGGGAATGTGACCCGTGCGGCACTGCCCGGCGGGAAGGAGAGGGGTTTCCCACGGCCTCTCACAGCCACGTCACCTCCACGCACGGCTGCCCACGGTACCGGCGGGCAGAGATGTCGGGTGAGGAGGTGGCGGGGTGTTGGCAAATGGCAGTGGCAGGGGATGCCCAGGGGCACCAGGATCCTGTATCCAGCCACAGCCATGCGTCCTGTGCTGTCCCCCAAGTCATGTCACCAGCAGGAGGACCCTCTGCGTGCCCAGAGCTGTGAGTGCCTTGGGATGACAAGGATGTTACCCAGAGATCCAAAAGCACCAAGCACCCAAAAAAGAGCATGGTTTTCCCAGCTGCCTTGGTGTGGATATGCTGGGGGACATCCCTGCCAGCACCCCGTGTCCCAGGTGCCCCAAAACACAGCCCCTGCCTCAGCCCTGTGGGATGGGAGAACACTGCAATCAGGACACTGCAGCCTGGTGGCCGAGAACATCATCCAGGATATTCCTGGGTACAGACAGGGACATGGCCCCAGGGCCAGCTGGGGGCAGAAGTAGGGACAGAGGCACAGAGAGGCCCAGCTCTGCCAGCTGCTCTGTGCCACTGAGAGGGACCCGAGCACGGCATCAATCAGCCAGAACTGGGTGGTGGCACTGGGGAACAACTCAGTCACACATTTGATCTCTCAGCGCAGGATGAGGGAGAGCTCTGGAAAACAACCAACACAGAGAATCATATAATCAATGAATGGTTTGGAAGGGATCTTAAAAATCATCTAGTTTCAACTCCCTGCCACGGACAGGGACACCTTCCACTAGACCAGATTGCTCAGAGTCCCATCCAACCTGACCTTGAACACTTTGAGGGATGGGGCAGCAACAGCTTCTCTGGGCAATCTGTGCCAGGGCCTCGCCACCCTCACAGGGAAGAATTTCTTTGTAATATTCAATCTAAATCTACCCTCCTTCAGCTTAAAGACATTCTCCCTTGTCTTATCACTCCACTCCCTTGTAAAAAGTCCCTCTCCAGCTCTCCTTAGGTACTGGAAGGGGCTCTAAGGTCTCCTCAGAGCCTTCTCTTCTCCAGGCTGAACAGCCCCAGCTCTCCCATCCTGTCTCCATAGCAGAGGTGCTCCTGCCGTCTGATCATCAATACAATCATCGCAACCAGTTGCTGCTGTTCCAGAAGAGCGAAAGCCTTTCCTACAGTGCCTCTGCGCCTTTGCGGTAGAGAGGCAGGGACCCTTCACTTCTTCCCTCTCCTTTCCCAGGGGTTTGTTTCAGCAGCTCAATCCACACCGATGAAGTGAAAGCCCTGACTGCATTAACGGCACACAAATGCACCGTAGTGGGTAAGTACAAAAGGAACATAAAGCACATGGTGACTTGGGCATGGGATGGGGCCGGGAGTCAGAAAAGCTCGTTAGGTGCTGTGAAAATCAGAAGGTCTTTGGAAGTGCAGGATGCTCCTCTGGGCACAGATGTGTGAGGGCATGTCTTGCTGCAGAATATGCCACTGGCAGCCCGGAATGTTGGTGTTAATCAGGAAGTGTCAAGCATCGTGCTCCTTAGATGCAGTCGCTGTGCCTGGGTTGTCATGGATTCAGCTCTGGCTGGTGGCATTTGTGGCAGGCTCAGAGTCCATATCCTGTCCTGCCTTCAGCTCTGCTCTGCAGAGGCTTCATGGCATTACCAGGGAGCCATGTGTGGCATGGGGAAGCGATGGCCCCTTGCCTGGATTCACCAACACGGTCACGATTGCCACAGTCACTTCCTCCCCCTGGGGAGCAGGTGAGCTGGCAGAGAACATCTGTCTGCCTTACCCAGCCTTTTCCAGATGTTCCTTTTTGTGTTGCCATGGTGGGTGTGAGGATCAATCCAAGGAAATACTGGGTGAGTTCACTCCTCGTTTCCCTGCCGACAGCCCATAACTCACGCTCCATTTGCACAGCCCTCCCTCTCCGTGCGTATCACAGCTATGTGCTCTGACGAGTGGGGGGAGATATTTGTAGTGAGTAACACTCACCCAGCGACTGTGAAAAGCAGCTTGGGGCGGGGAGAGGGAGGTGAACTCTGGTTTATGGGTCAGTGCATCTGACCAGAGACACGCCGAGGGAGCCTGGAGTGGGGATGCTCCCACCACTGCCTGCTGTGCTGGGGGAAGGGGCAAATCAGCAAAGGCTTAGAAGGGCAGTGAGCAAAGGGAGCAGGAGTTCACACATCTCTTTTTTCCATTCCAGGGTCCCCAGCTGCTGTGACCAAGCTCCCTGGAGCCATCAGGCAGGGCAGGGCAGCTGCCAGATGCTGTACTGAGGCTCTGTGATTTTTCCCGGGGCCCGTAGTAACAGCTGTATTTTGTTGTTCTTGCACGGGAACACAAGCTCAAGAAAATAACGAGACTTTTTACCGTAGAAAAGGCCAAGAAGGAGTTTGTAGGTGGTGGGTTTGTCCCGGCTCTGTAAGCAGTGTGTGCTGGCAGTCAGGGGAGCAGAGAGCAGCTGCCTGGCCAGGCAGATACAGAGGCTGCCACCATCACTGCGTGTCACTGCCCCGGTGCTCCACTGTCCCTTCACACTTTACTTTGCCTGCACTGAGAATTTGGAGTAGCGGGACGCTCAGGCTGGTCCTCCTACTGGGCAGGAGCCTCACTTGGGCATTATCCTGTACTCCCACTGGGCTGCTCAGTCTCAGGGAGGAGTGAAGGTTTCTCCGGACTCAGCATGTGAGAGAGAGCTCAGTGAGTGCTGGTCACAAGGCCTCTGCACTCCCTCTTGGTAAGGGCCAAGGCAAAGACCCTGTGAAAGCCAAAGCCATTCATGCCTGAGGGAATCTGGGGTGGCCCTGGGATATGGGCAGCACCCCACATTGGTCAGGGGACTCCTTGGTGTGTCCAGGACTATGACCAGCCTGTGGAAATCACCCAGGTGCAGATACGTTTTGGTTGGAGCTCAGCAAATGAGTTGCAAGACAAGATGTGACAGACTTTTCTACCTCCGCAGGGCCTGGGGTTGACGTGCTGGCCCCTGATGTCAGTCCTTGGGGAGTGGGAGATGTTCTGGATAGCAAACATCTACACCCACTCAGCGGGGCACTGGGTGAACTCTGATAGCACCGGTTTGGAGGCCGAGAGCTCAGTGGGACCCTGAGGGTACCAGCACTGCATTTTCCCCTCTCCCCCCAAGAAGGACCTTCCCTCTCTTCCGTGAACCAGGTCCAGCTCACAACTGCGGTGAGGTGCTTCCCCCTGCTGTAACTCCAGGACCTCCTGCTCTTGGCCAGGCGCTGCTGCCCCGATCCAGCGCCCGCAGCTGCCCATTCCTGAGGTCATTGCCAGGGAGCAATAAACTGGAAAACACGCAGCTGAAGTCCTGCCTGCAGCTGGCACTCCGTGTATCCCTCCAAGCCCTCTCTCCTCAAAGCAGATCCCTCCCCCGGGGAAGTGGCTTTGAACCAAAGCTGCACCCTGAGCTGCTCCCCGCAGTGCCCTCGGGAACGGCCCTGTCTTTGCTGATCCCTTTTCTTTCCACACATCATTCTGCTTTGCTGATACAGCAGAGAATGAGACAGCTGAAGACCTTGACTGCTATGTGGATAGTTCTGCTGTGTTTTGGGACTGGTTTTGCAGACTCAGTTTTGCTTTTAGGAGCTGTATCAAGCTGGTAAGTGCTTTGGGGCAAGCAGTGGAAAATCCTCTGTCCCAGTAAGGAGAGTTGATCTCTCCCATGGCCCTGCTCTGTGCTGATGCTGTGGCAGCCAATTGCACGGGAGTGTGAGGTGCAGGATTGCTCAGATCGTGCCTGGATGCTGCGTGGTGCCCACCGAGGGACTGTTTCTCACTGGATCTGTTTTCTATCGGGATTGGCTCTTAAGAACTGAACAGCATGCTGTGCTTAGAACATCACGTCCAGGAGCTCTGGAGGTGATAAAGACAAAATGAGCTGGAAGATGAGCAGACTTTGCTTTTCACTACCCTCTCACCAGCCAAGGAGATCTCTGTCCTGCCAGGTCCTAGTCTCTATCCAGCCAAAACATTCACCAAGAACAGCTACGCTGAGGTTTTCTATCCGTGCTTTTCAGCAAAAGCTCCTGAGAGAGAGCTATTACCAGCCCAGAGGGTCAGATTAAATGTTTGTGTCCACAGCTTCCCTCTCCCCACACCATCTCTGCTCTGTGTCACTGTAGGGCTTTGGCAGAGTGGGCTGAACACCTGCACAAGTCTGGTGCTTGCTGTGTCTGTGTGGGGGACACAGACAGAGCCATTTACAACTCCAGAAGGATCAGCACCAAGGCACTATAAGACTATGAGCAGGTGAGTTGAGCCCAGTCATCCCAGTCCCTGTTCTTAAAGGGGTGGTGACCAGTGCCTGTCTCCGAAATGCCCACAGAGAAGGTGGCTGCCCCTCGTGCCCTACAGACCCAGCTCCGAGGGCTGTGCTTAACCCTGCCAGGCCAGGAACAACAGGACTCTCCTGCACATTCCGGGACCACAGCACCATAGTCGGCTTCCCAAAAACAGATCCCTATGATAGCAGCATCCTGGAGATGTCTCACAACACCCTCATCTCTGCCACTGTTGAGAACCATCTCAGGAGGGAGAACACACCCCAGAGCAAGCAAATGTACAGACTGCTCGTGCCACACGCTCCTGACAGACCCTGCATTGGTGTGTGAGTGGCAGCAGCGCAGCTGAACTTTGGCTTCAGGAGTTCAGCAGCCCAGGAAGGTGCCACATCACCACACTGATATCTCGCCTGCTGTGCCGGAGGGATGGAGCATGAGGTGGAGGTGGCAGGTTTGGGGGAAGGAAAGCCCAAGCCCTTCTGTTTGCTGGCAGGGAGCAAGGATCATTAGAGTGACCTTGGCTGGCTCTTGTGCATCCTCAGTCTTCATTGCTGTATCAGATCTTCCCCCAGGGCAGACGAGATGATGCTCTTGAAGGTACTGGGGTGTCACCATGTTGGCACTGAAAATCATGGGCAGCAGAAAAAAGTGAGCAAAGCAGGGGACCGCTACAAATAGCAGCTTCCTCCCACCACTGTGTTTAGGATTGTCCTACACCATGGAACAGTCAGCCGAGGTACCTGAGGGCTCTTTGCCTCACCCAGCCTTGTTCTTGGGCTCTTTGCCTTGCGACAGAGGCCCTGGGCTGTATTTGAGGGGCTCCCACTCATGGCACCCCGTCACAGCTCCTGGCAGGTCAGCACAAGGCCTGGGTTCATCTTCCCAACAGTGACTCAATCCATCTTGGATAAAGCCTCATGCTCAGCAGTGCTCCTTGTTGCTGCTGGGTCCCTGCCCCTCTCTCTGTTCCCACAAACCTGTATACCCCATTTCCAGGGTTGAGCCAGGCTTGTGCCTGGTGCTCGCACATGTGGCACTGCCTACACCCTCCTCATGGGGACCTCTGCCCCCCCTTGTCCTGGACCCTCCTGGCACACACCCCAGCCTCACAGCTCTCCTCTTTCTAGAAAATTACAACCATGACTGCAAGGTACAGCCCAGGTGTGGACAGGGAACCTGGAGCAGGTGTTTGCTGTGCACAGTGAGGTTGGCTGCACCTACAGACACAGCACCCGGGGTGCTGCCCTGGTCAGGGTCACAGTCCTGCTGTGCAGAGGGTGCTGCACAGAAGAGACACCCTGCTTTCTATAAAGGGTTGGTTTGAGCAAGTTCTCTCCCTGCTCTCTGGCTTCCAGCTCTCCCAGGCAGGGGTCTGTCTTCCCCCACACTGCCTCTGCCCCAGCCCCTTTACAGCCTCACTCGCACTGGGGCAAGCCATGCTGCTGCTGGTTTGGGTCTGCTTGCCCGTGGATGGCAGAATTGGACAAGGGAAGGAAAAAATGTTCTAGGGGAACAGCCAGCCAGCCCTGAAAGAGCTGTCTCGGTCCTTCCAATAACACACAGTGGGTGCTATGAGCAGTGCTGCAACCAGAGCCAGGGTAGGATTTGCTGGTGTCAGCAAACCTGTTGTGTGTCCGTGCTGACTGCTGCAGCTTCACTCCTCGCTGGCAAAGCCGGCAAGCCAGCACAGGTGGGGGATCTAATCTAATATTCATGGCAGGGAGACTCAGCCCAGCCTCTCACCCCAGTTTGTGATGCAGTCAAGGGGCTGGAGGCTAGCCGGGGACCCAGGCTGGGTTGTTGGTCCTGCCCTGGGAGAGCTGAAGACCCAAGGACTGCGCTGTGGGGTGGGCACAGGACTCCCTGCCATGATAGACATCCCACAGCCATATGTGACACCCACCTGCCCTTCAGGTGCTCACTGCATCTGAGAGAGCTGTGGGTGACAGCCACGTCCCCTGCCCCTTGAGGGGAGCAGGGGCACATAGGAAAGGGGGAACCAGTGCTGAAGCCCAGGGCTGTGTCTACCCTGTTCCTGGCTTGTGATCCTCAGCCCCACAGGGCTCCCTGCAGATGCAAAACCCTGCAGACAGGTAGGTGGTATGGGGACACTGCCTGCACCCCAAGTCTCAGCCAGAATCTGGCTGGAGGCCCAGGGCACAGTGACCTGCTGTGATGCAGCAGCCAGCAGACAGAAAGGCATCTTGTCCTCATGAGAAACCAGTCCTGCCCACTCCCCCAGTGCCAGCCCCATTCCTCCTTCCAAAACTACCCCTGCCACCAAAGCGCAGTGCCAACGCCTCCCCAGGGACCCCACGACCAG
Source organism: Cnemophilus loriae (assembly GCA_013397755.1). Classification (NCBI taxonomy): domain Eukaryota; kingdom Metazoa; phylum Chordata; class Aves; order Passeriformes; family Corvidae; genus Cnemophilus; species Cnemophilus loriae. The sequence goes on along the minus strand of VZTF01003551.1, from coordinate 1,111,682 downwards.
GACCAGGGGGCTACAGACAAGAGTTGGCTTTATTCACGGACACGAGGGCAGCTGTGTCACTGGCAGCTGCCCTCGTATTGCACATCCAGCGACGGGGGAATATCCATGCCACGTCACAACACAGCGTCGGCACTATGGGACCTCGGGGGGGCGCAGGCACCGTCACCACCCAGCAGGCTGGGGAGCGGGCTTGGGCGCCAAGGGTTCACAAAGGCAAAAGACCCGTCCACCCATAGATAGAGAGAGATATATATAAAAAAAAATAGTTCCACGATGACCAGAGCAGAACCACAGGGACACGCGTGCAAGCGAAATGTACAGCAGCCCGCGAGCAGGTAAACATGCTTTGTACACACACAGACACGCCGGGACGCAGCCGGGGTTTATGGCGCTGGGAGGGAGACAGAGCCATAAACCCGGGCTTCACGCACACGCTCACACACACGCGCACACGCACCAGCCCCTGCGGGCAGCACCCACGGCTCGGGCACGCGCTGGGGCTCGGGGGCTTGGACACAGCGGGTGTTTCTCACTGCTAGACATGTTACGGAGACACGGACACGGTCCCTTGGAACGGAACTGGAGGAAGAACTCGTGAGCGAACGGGGCAGGGGCACCCCTGCTCCTCCCCGGCACGCAGGCACCGGCCGGGGCCGGCTGGAGAGGAGCAGGGGGCTACCGGCGGTTCGTTGTGCTGCTGGTGGAAGAGGCAAGGATGGGGGTCCATTATGCCTCTGGCTCGTATTCCTGGTATTCCTCCTGCGGGATGGGGAAGGAAAGAGCTAGTGAGAGAGTTCAGGTGAGGCACAGAGCCCCTCTCTTCTCCAGCCCAACACCAGCTTTGCTCTGGGCGGTGCACTGATCACTGTCACAATGTGTCCACTGTGCCACCCTGTCCCCTCACCTGTGGGGGTTCCTCGTAGTTCTCCCCCTCTGGCTCCAGCAGCGGCTCGACCAGCGGCTCCTCCACAGCTTCCTGGGCCACCTCCTCTGCCTGAGAGTGAACCAGGAGGTCAGTGCCACACACACAGCCCTCCACATGGCACCCACCCTCCTGGCCCCCGCCAGACCAGCAGTGCACTCAGGATACAAGGGGCTCCATGGGGAGCCAGTGGGACCATGGGCACACAGCAGCCCACCTAGCTGGGAGGTGACATGCACAGGTCTGCTTGACCAGGGGCTGTGTGTGTACGTTCCTGCACTGCTGCCAGCCTCAGCCTCGGGCAGGCAATGAGTGCTGGCACCACGTGGGCCTCGACAGGCTCCAGGCGCTGGCAGGGCTGCAGGAGCATCCTGCATCCCTGGCAGGGGAGGGCGGTGCTGGGTAACCCCTCCCCGGGGCTGGCAGGCGGGAAAGAGGGGCAGCCAATCCCCCTGTGCAGCGGCGGTGGCGGCGGTGGCCTCATTTCTTCAGCTGATGCTATTTTGGGCTAAGCTGGAAGCCAACGGCTCATGGGGCGGCGAGCTGGAAGCCGCTGCCCCTCCCGCAGCTGTCAGGTCACCTCGCAGCCGCTGGAGCGATGCGCTGCGGGCCCACGCCGCCGGCCGCCATGCCAGGGCCCGAGCACGCACACGTCCGCAGACGCCGCGCACGCGGC
>VZTF01003551.1:1096795-1107766 GCA_013397755.1 Cnemophilus loriae | reverse complement strand
GCGGCGCACCCGGCCCTTCGCCGCCCCAGCCCCGCGGGCTCCCTCCCCGCACTGCGCGGCACCCCGGGACAGGCGTTCTTCCCATCCCCATCACTCGTCGTGATCCCACCCCACGCTGTCCGCATGCTATTCTGTCCTGACCCCCATCGCATCCTATCCTACCCTCCCGATCCTTGTCCTATCTCGTCCCGATCCCGTTGCTTTTCATCTACAGGCTGCCCTTACCCCATTCCATCTTTATCGCCATCCAACTCCCTCTGCATTCCACCCTGTCCCTATGCCATTCCCATCCCCTTCTCGTCATGTCCTCTTCCCACCTCATCCCACCCCATTCCCATCCCACCGCATCCAATTCTGAACCCATCCCCTCCCCATCACATCCCCCACTCTCCCCATCACATCCTATCCCGATCCCATCCTCTGTATTCCATCCCATCCCTACCTTCCAACCTGATGCTATCCCACTCTCTCTGTGTACCATCCTGCCCTGCCCACACCACATCATGGTCCCCGCACATGGTCTCCAGCTTACACAATTCTACTCCCTCACCCTGATCCCATCCCACTCTGAGCCCCTGCCCTCATCCCGCAGCTCCCTGCCCTAGAGAGGGATCCCCCATCTCTCTGCTCCCCAGGAGGGGCGGGCCTGGCACCCTCTGCCCAGGACACCACCCTCCCACCCCCACCAGCTGCAGCTGGGATAGCTCCTCATCCCACCTGCCTGTGGATACTTAAGAGCCAGAGGCAGCCCAGGGGAGCCTGTGCTGGTCAGGATGGCTACAGGGGAGCAGGTGGGTGCTTGCCCTGTGGGCTCGGGAGGCTGTAGAATACGGACAGCCCTGCCAGCCCTCAGGGCACCCAGTGTGGGAGGTAGCTGGGGGGCTGCAGGCTCCCTGCTGGGGTGGTGATGGGGCTCTTCGGGGCTGGCCCACCTTCCTCTGCAGAGGCAACAGGAGCGACGCCGGCAGAGGGCTCGGCAGCAAGAGCTGCTCCCGGCAGAGATCCTGGGCAAGCACCCCCTGCAGAACAGGTATGGGAGACCTGGCCATGGACAGCCTCTCCCAGCACTGGGAGGGACGTGCCGGGGCTGGAGGGGGACTCTGGCATGGTTGAACACCCCATTTCCCCTCCCTCCCCAGATGGGCACTCTGGTTTTTCAAGAATGACAAGAGCAAGATGTGGCAGGCGAACCTGCGCCTCGTCACCAAATTCAGCACTGTGGAGGACTTCTGGGCGTGAGTGTCCATTGGGTGGGCATGCCCACTGTGCCCCTTCTGGAGATGTTCTGGTGGGGGGTCTGAGCCTGAAGCACCTGTTCTCACCTGCTTCTGTCTCCATCTATCACAGGCTGTACAGTCACATCCAGCTCGCCAGCAAGCTCGCAGCTGGCTGTGACTATTCCCTCTTCAAGGTATGATACCCCATCCTCAGAATCCCCACAGCACCCAGCATTATGGGGGCACACTGGGTGCTCGTAAGGCTGTCAGGGTGCTCTGGCCATAAGGTGGGAGGGGAAGTCTGGCTGGATGTTCACAGCCCCCTAAGCCACCTCTGGCCAGGTACTTGGTGCCCCTGACTGTCCCCTTGCCCGTCCCTAGGATGGCATTGAGCCCATGTGGGAGGACAGCCAGAACAAGCGTGGTGGGCGCTGGCTCATCACCCTGGCCAAGCAGCAGCGGCACACCGAGCTGGACCGTTTCTGGCTGGAGACGGTGAGTGCGGCTCTGCTCGAGGGTCCTGGCTGTGGTGTTCCCCCTGCCCCAGGGCTGAGCCCCAGTGCGGACTGTCCCAGGCTCCCCTTCTCCTCCCAACAGCTGCTGTGCCTCATTGGGGAGATGTTTGATGACTACAGCGATGAGGTGTGCGGGGCCGTCATCAACATCCGCACCAAGGGGGACAAGATTGCCATCTGGACCAGGGAAGCGGAGAACCAGGAAGGGGTCACCCACATTGGGTAATGCAGCTTCAGGGGAGACTGGACAAGGGAATAAGGGCTCCCCCTGTTTGGGGGCCAGTGGGAGAAGTGGTGCTGCCCTGTTCATGCATCCCTTTCTGCCCTCCAGGCGTGTCTACAAGGAGCACCTGGGCCTGTCACAGAAGGTGGCCATTGGGTACCAGGCCCATGCGGATACGGCCACCAAGAGCGGCTCCCTTGCCAAGACCAAGTTTGTGGTGTGACTTCGGGCAGAGTGGGGAGCTGCCTATGAGGTCCCCATGTACTGTCTCACAATGAATTTCTGCATCTGAGCATGATCTGTGTCTCCAGGGCTCTTGGCAACCTGGGGTGGCTCTTGTTTGAGTGGGAGGTTTCCTGGGAGGGAGATGATGATGTGCCATATCCTGGCCCCTCCATTCTGGGTGAGCGGGGCCAGGAGCACAGATCTGGAATTGCTGTGGGCTTGAGGCACTGCACATATACCCTCACCTCCCCTAGAGGCTGGGACCAGTGCCCCTCTCCCTGGGGCTGTTAGGGGTGTTTCCTGGGTTTTGGGGGGCCCTGGATAGCCCCCACAGAAGGATGCTGTTCTGTCCTCCCCTGGCCAAGGCACAGCTCACTGCCCTGCAAACCTGGGCATGGGAGGGACTACTGAAGCCCAGCTCATCTGGGTCAGCTCAGCCTGGGGAGCTGATCCACTTTTCTCCTAAGTTCTTGCACATCTGTGGGACATGGGTCTGCCTTCACAGGAAGATCAGTTTCCCAGCTGAGGGCTGGCAGTGTCCCTGCAGGGTGGGTGCTGGGGCTGCAGCACAGCATGGTTCCCATGCTGCATCCCCTCCCACAGGCACTTGCAGCATAGGTGCTATGAAGCTTATTTTCTTCCCAAGGTTTTTTTGGTGTCAGACCTGCAGGTCCACAGCCTGTCTTTTGAGCCCTGGGACTTTGCTGGCACCTCCTTTCCATGGCTCATCTCTTCTGCTGGCCCTTTTGGTGGTCCTGGCCCCCCATACTCTCTTCCAGACCCACCCCACACTCTGTCCTTTAATCTTTTATTTGTGTGTTTGATTGTTGTTTCTGTGCTTCCCTGCCTAGTCAGACTCTAGAGGTGGAGCTGTCTGCTCACCTCCTGACAGTGGCAGCTGCAGTTCTGCCCTCACTGCAGCTCTCATCCAGGAGTATCCTCCCTTCTCTCCAGCAGCACCCAGGCTCCATCTCAGCCCAGGGTTGCACCTTGTCCAGGGCCACATATCCAGCCCATCTGTGCCACCTCACCAGCCCAGAGCCAGGGTTGCTTGTCCCCTGCTGTGACAGCTCAGTGCTGCCCTGCCTGCAGATGGGCTCTGCAGAGACCTGGTCCTGCAGAAGGATGAAGTATTGACCACTGTCTGCTCTCAGAGCTGGTTGTGACCTGTCTGGTCACAGCTTGACAGGCAGCTGGTATGGCTGTGTCACCCAGGGTCTCAACTGCCTGCAGTGCAGCCCGTGGGGTTGAGCTTGCTGAGCCCTGCACCACCCTGGGATGCTGCCGTGGCTGCAGAGAGCTGTGTCCCTGGGACTCAGCTGCCTTTCTCCAGGGCCATCAGCCTTGCAGCTCCCCCAGGGCAGTGCAGGGCCCTCCAACACTCAATACTGCCCCTGTTCCAGGCGGAAGATGATAACAGAGACTGAAGACAGGAGCTCATCCCTGGCAGGCGATGTGTCAGGCCATGTCCCTGTGTCCTTGCATCGTGTGATGGCTTTAGGTCATTTCTGTGTGCAGGCGCAAGGGCGACAGCACGGCACTGCCTTCCCCTGTAGTGCAACAGCACCGCACTGCCCTCCCCTGTAGGGCAACAGGGCTGGGGAGGCCTGCAGGCGGCAGGACCGGGATGAGGGGATGCAGTATGGGGGGGGTAGCACCCCGAAGTGGGGGTGCTGCAAGCGGGGGATCAGGGGCTGTCTCTGCCTGCCTTGCCCACTGGTCCCGCACGGGCATCCCGTGCCGGCAGCCCGGGTGCTGCCTGCGCTGCCTGTACCGCCGGTCCCTCGCCACGCGATGGTGCCGCTCGCCCGGCCTTGGCCAGCTCCGGCGCGGCAGGGCTGGCAGCCTGCCCTGCCTGCGGTGGGGTCCCTGTCTGCCCTGCCCTGCCTACGCTGGGGTCCCCGCCTGAAGTGGGATCACAATGTTACCCCAGCCCCCCCTTCCCCCTCAGATAAAAGGCAGGCGAGCCACGCGTGCCGAAGCTGAAGCTGGAGGAGGGGTTGCTGAGACCCCCTAAAATGCACCATCAATGCCACTCCCCAGCAGTGACAGTGTCCAGTGTGTGAGAGGCAGGGGTTATCTGTCCCTCTGTCCCTTCAACCTACTGCTCTGCCCCACATGGCCCTGTCATCGCCCCCCACCTGTCTCTAGGGCTGAGCCCCCTGCAGCCAGGCTGGCACGCTGTCCTTGTCCCCTTACCCCAGCAAGGGCGTTGTGCTCATGGGGTGCCCTGTGCCCCATCACTTCACAAGGCCAAGGTTAACTGGGGCAGGAGGGAGTGCAGAAGCTGCTGCACTGCCGTGGTTCATCACCATTCTCATGTAGCCACAGTGGGATTTCATTTGATTGGAAAAATAATAGGAGCCATTTATCTCCATGGCTTTATGGGTTCCCATCAGCCCTGCAGCCCAGCCAGGCTGGGGGGCTGGCAGTGCCCACCCAGAGCCCACCCTTTGGGAACATAATGACCTTCATCCTCAACTTTTGCACCCTACAGTCCCTGTCTGAGGGCCAAAGGGTGCTGGGGGCACAAAGTCACCCCCTGGGTGGGCGCAGCAGTTGCCAGGAGCCACACAGCGAGTACAGCAGTGCCAGGGCTGCCCCCGGCCTGTCTCATGCTGGGCAGCTGTCCCAGCTGGCAGCCGAGCTGGCAGCCCTGTCAATAATAATAATTAAAAATTAATACTAATCAAAAGGGAGAGGCAGATGGCAGCAGACATGCGGCAGGGCTGGAGGTGGGGGTGGGAGGCACGGCAGACAGAGGGGCCTGCAAGGACAGGGATGGGGGGGCCAGGAGTGCTGTGGGGTCTAGTGGGGATGGGAGGCACAGGTCAAGGGACCCACGTGGCACAACAGGGATGGGGAATATGGGGCTGGGGTTGCTGTGGGGCACAGCAGGGATGTGGATGGAGTGGGCTGCTGCAGGGATGTGGTCCTGTGTCCCCCTTTCCATGCAGAGGGTGTGGGTCAGCGATGCTGGGTGCCTGTGCAGGATCACCTTGCCGGCAGCTGGCATGCAGCCACGGCCAGGCACTGCTAGTCCAGCTTCTCCTTGAGCCACCAGCTCTGGCAGCAAGGACAGATCCTGCCTCCTGCCCCCTGCACGCGTCTGGTGCAGGCACCCATTCTTGCAACCAGTGGGTGCTGCAGAGTTAAAATCCCCCCAGATAACTGGGGAAGGAGCTGTTGGCTCCGCGCAGGATGCGTGGGCCTGGGAAGAACAGGCAGCGCTGGCTCACCGTGGGAGTGGGCAGGCAGTGCGGCTGCCGTCGCTGAGGCTGTGCCACGCTGTTCCTGCAGTGCCTGTGCCCATCCGCCTGCCCCGTTACCCAGCCAGGGGCCACGGCGGGGTGCTCTGGACCTTGCAGGAGAGGTGTGGGTACACAGGGGACCTCCATCCCTGGGTACCGCCAGCATCCCCATGTATTCCTGGGCTGGAGCTCCATGTGCCCTCCCTGGCCACTCTGCCAGGCCCTGGAAAGGGCACAAGCTGGGCTGACCCTCCATTCAGAATCACCGTGGCATGCAAGGAGGGGTACCCAGGGTGCGGGGTACCTACAGCGCACCGTTCCCATGACAACCTCCCAGGAGAGACAGCAGTCGGTGCGGGAGACGCAGGAGGCAGGGGGCCTGTGGACCCCTCTGAGCATGGGCTCCCATGCCTGGCAGGACACAGTGGGGCACAGCAGAGCAGCTGCACCTCTGGGTCTTGCTCCCAGGCTCGGGGTCTGCCTGCTCCATCCTATTTCCTGCAGCTTGGGACAGGCAGGCATGGCAGTGCTGGCGCTGGGCTGCTGCCCTCCAACTACAGCTGGTTTGCATGGTGGGGAAGTGGTTAAGTGCCTGCAGGGTCGTCCCCAGTGCCAGCAGCAGAGGAGGCGAAGACGGGGACAGTATCTCCTGCCCTGCGCCTCAGGGAGCCTGTACCTGAGAAGGGTCCTTTGCTGTCACTTCTCATCTGGGTGGATACCAGGCTCTGCAACACGGCTGAGCACTCTCCNCGCTGTGTGGCCACAGACCTGCAGGCATGTCTGCAGCACGGGGCTGTGCAGGCAGTGCCACCACCCCTTCGGGGTGTGTTCTGCTGGTCCCGTACCATGGCCTAGGTGCCCCCCAGCCCGCTGGCACGTGCCCACAGAGCCTTTCCCTCCCTGAGTCACCGTGTCCATGCTGTCCCCGAGACTCTGGTGCTGCCCCTGCCCGCAGCCCCCTCCCCCAGGTCCCACAGTAGATGCCAACAGCTCCGAGGTGCCACCCTGCACCTCCCTCAACACAGGTGCATCCAAACATTAGCACCCCCACGTCCTCCCAGAGTGACAAAGGGACCAGCCACTCTCCCGGTTCACAGGGGAGCAGGTGTCAGCCCTGAGGCTGCCGGGACGCAGGACACGTGGCAGTGCCGTCGGTGCCTGTCCTTTCCCTCCTGGCCCTGTGCACCCTGGTGTGCCCTCGCAGGGGGGTGATGCTGCACCCACAGCCACCCCGTTTCGCGGGGCCGGGGGCTGCCAGGCTCCTTGCGCGCCCCAGCTCCACAGCTCTGGCTGGGAGGGCTGGAGTTTCCTGGGCGGTCGATGTGCTCATCGATCCCGCACAGCTCCGCCGGCTGCTCTCCCACCGCCCTGCTAATTAATTGTCTGTTACTGCTGCTGCTGCTGTGGGAGTGCTGGGCACGGGGGTGCCTGGGCTGCCTGCACCCTGCCCTGCCTGCACCCTGCCTGCCACCACAGAGGCTTTGCCCCACACATGTCAAGGAGCCGGCATCCACTTCAGACCCATCCCAACCCACCTCTACCACAAAGTGGGGGGTCTGTGTCAGGCTGGGGATGGGACTGACAGGCTCAGGGCAGGGTGAGGGGTACAAGAGATGGTTAGGGGGCAGCAAATGGCCACTTGCAGCCCACTAAATGCCCATGTCCAGAGCAATCTCACACTGCTCACAGCTGTGCCCACCCCAACCTGCGCCAGCCCCCAGCCTGTGGGGACAGGGATGGGGACAGGGACACTGCCTTTGTGCCAGTCTGTAATGAGATTTCTTCTTGGCTGCCTGGGTAGAAAATCCCAGCCAGAGGGTGCAAAAAGCCTCTCCAATCCCCAGCAGCCTTTTGCCCCTGCCCAGCCCAGAGCATACAGAGGTGCCCCTTCCCCAGCACCCACAGTGCTCCCAGGGGGGCATCAGTGCCAGCTCCATCCGGGACCACCCACTGCACTGATTGGCATGGGGCACCCATGGGATGTGCATTCCAGAGGCTTCTCTACCTATTTATCCCACTGCCCCCTGTCCCAGCCCCAGGGTGGCACCACGCTGTGCTTCTGACCACCTCATTTTCCCCCNCTGGTGCAGCCTCCCCATGCCCAGGCTGGGGGTGCTAGGCAAACCTTTGGGGACCCCAAGCTGCATGCCAGCACCGTGCCCACTCTCCTGTTGTCCTGGGTGCCAGCGTCTGCGTCCCAGTGATGCCAGATGCCGATTCTCTGTGGTGAGGTCCTGGCACCCCGGTACTCTGTCTGAAGAACGCGTGTGTGCAGGGTGGCACCACGCTGTGCTTCTGACCACCTCATTTTCCCCCACAGCAGCAGCAAATCCATCTCCTCAAAAAGTGGGGAGTGACTCTGTGGGTGCTGGGGGCTACAGGGAACAGGCTGTGCTGGGATGGGCTTTGCTGCACATCCTAAAGGAGCCCTTCCTGCCCCCAGCACTGTGCACCGTTAATCTACTCTTGCAAATGGCTAATTTTGAAAATCCTCTTATCAGAATTAGGTCCTCAACATCCATATTTATTTACTTTTCATTTTCATAATCTTTCTGCTCCTTGTGTGGCTGGGGTTGTTCTCACTGGCTCCATTCCTGAGCATCTCTGTGCCTGGGATGTTCCACACCGTGCCACGTTATCCCAAGCCAAGCTGTCCCATGCCATGCTGTGCTGTGCCGTGCTCTGTCACCTGTCTCTTACACAGCACGTGTTCCTCACACCTTCGGCTCTGCCAGCGACACCGTCAGCACCAGTGTCCCCTCTACACTGGAGCACTTTCCTGCCCCGTGCCCTGCACAGCCCAGTCCCTGCCTGGCGCCAGGGCAGCCGCATCCTGCCCGTGGGTCCCTGCATTATGCATTGTTTATCCGTCAGCACCTTCCCTGTTTGTAACTCAATTAAGCAGGCGCGGTTTTGCTAATACAATGGTGTTTAATATTCGGCTTCCTTAAATACCACAAATGGATAGGGAGGCAGCGCACGGGCGATCCATTATACATGAGCTCAAATATCTACTTAAATATTTGATGGGAGTTTAGAAAATCTCGGGGCTGGCCTTGCCCGTGGCTGCCAGGGCTGGGCAGGAGGTCCAGCATGGCACAGGCAGGGGCTTGCCAGGATCTGTGGTGGTGGGAGCTGCCTCACCTCAGCTGGCCCAGAAAAAAGTGGCACCTGGGGCATGTGGTGAGAGGTGAGCAGTGCCAGGGAGGTGACATCCATAGGGAGGTGGCAGCTGCAGCACACAGAGCCTGGGTACCACTGCTCACCAGGTGATGCCCTCCACCTCCACTTTAATCCAGTCTTTTTCAGAAGAAAGCCCTGACACAATGGCTGTAGCACACGGCTGAGCCATGACCGCAGAACACCGGAGAGGAGAATTAATTTTTAATTCCACCTTAATTACTCTGAGAAATAATCCATTTACAGCACCCAGTGGGACCAGTGTTTCTGGCATCCCCCTGGGGCTTGCAGGACACCCACATGCTGAGCACGTGGGGTTGGAGGCACTGGGCCAGCCAGGCACTGCAATCTCCTCCTCAAAGACCCTGATTCCCATGGCTCCCCACGTGCTGCAGCCCATCAGACCACCCTGGCAGGTGGTCAGGGATCCCAGATGCCCCCACGGGCATGAGCCAGGCAGACACTGACCCTTGGCAGCAGGACTCAGGGCTCTGGCAGCTGTAGAGCAGGATCTGGCTCATCCATCCCCTCAGTTTCTGCTCAGCAAGAGGGAAAGCAAGCGGAATTGAAAGTGATCTCCCCAGTCTGTATTAATTAGAGTTTACTCATTCGTCAGTGCACCCTGCCACTTCTCCACTGATGACCCGGCCGTGCTGGCCCACAGTGCAGGAGGGACATGAAGGGTGACACCACACAGCCTTGGCACAGCACCTTCCGTGGCACTGAGCAGCACCAGCACACGGGGAGGGGAACTGGGAGAAGCTGAGGCAGGCCTGGGCACCAGCGGCACCTCCAGCTGGGCACCGGGACAGGGAGGATGCAGTGGGTGCCCAGGGGGTGGGAGTGTTGTTGCTGGCACTGCCGGTGCAGTGCCAGGAGCAGGAGCTGGAAGCCATCCCGGGAGAGAGGTGCAAGGAGCAGATGGGGCTGGCACCGCACTGGGGACCCCCAGGCCCCTCCCCACCGCACTGGCCCAGGGCAGCCCTGTGCTGGGTACCCACCCCAGGTGCCATCTGCACTGGGTACCTGCCCTGCCCCGCTGCTTGCCTGGGGGGTTTTGCCACCGTGGGAGCCCGAGCTGGGGGTCCCGGCGCTGCGGGGGAGCTCGCCCCGGTTCCCATGGCAGCCCCCCGGAGCTCATGTGCAGAGCGGTGACTTCAGCAGGAGCAGATGGAGCCGCAAGGAGTAAAAACATCCTGTTTCCATATAAATGCCATCAGTAATAACGAGCCAGCCTGAAGGAGGGTTGTTATTGCTGCGCCAGAGCTCTGCCCACGGGGGCTGGGGGTCTCCTTTGCCACTGGCCCACACCAGTGTCCAGGCAGATGTCCTGGGGCTCGTGGCTCTGCCTGGGGCAGCACGGTGGGATGAAAATTGGCACCCACGGGTGTCACCCCACACTCACTGCCCTACCTGTGTGCATGGCTGGTCCAGGACTGCATCGGCACAGGAGATCCCGGGAGGTGTGTGATGGTGGGAGATGGCTCTGGCCTCGTCCCAAAGTGGTGCTGGCGGTGGGCTCGGCTCTGTCTGACACTGCCAGCATTGCGCTGGGGTGGAGGGAGGCCATGGCACAGCTGGTGCCACCCGGCAGAGCCGCGCTGGCTTCACACACGCTTCAGCTCTTGAAGGCATCAGAGCAGTTGTTAATTGTTCCTGATGCCACTAATCAAATTATTGCTGCACGACGCTGGGAGCCACTGCCTGGCCCCTGCTGCTGGGGACGGGGCTGCTTGGCACTGCCGGCACAGGCTTTGGCTGCCACAGGGTTTGGGGAGCACCTCGGGCACCCCAGTACAGCCTCAACCCCCTTTGACCCTTGCCCCTTGCCCACATTGCAACTGCCCACTGGTGATGGCAGCACTGCTTGCGGGCAGCTTGACTGGGTGCAGGGAGGGGACAGAGAGGGAAGGGGCCACATCCTGCAGCCACATCCCCTGGCAGAGGCCAGTGTGGCTGAGCATGGAGTACCTTGAGGCCAGACCGCCGTGTATGGCAGTAAGGTGGGGCCCCACAGGTGACCCACGTTGCCGCCAAGATTGTGGTCCCTCTTCCATGACATTTCCCGTGGGTGCCAGGCTGGGCTGGGGAGCATCCCTGGGCATCACCTGGTGGTGCAGCAGGGGCTTGGGCTAGAGTGGGGTGTGGAGGGGAGATGCAGCGCGTAGCGGGTGTGAGCTGCCGGGGGTGTCCCGGGGGGTGCATAGCCCGCGGGTGTCCCGGAGAGGGGGAGTGACGCCGTGCCGGGGGATGCGCCGTGCCCGAGGGGGATGCAAGGCGGGGGAGCCGCGCTGCGCTGCGCTCGGGGACGGTGCGGACCCCCCGTGCCCTGTTGCGCCGTCCCTTCCGCGGGCGGGTCC
>VZTF01003551.1:1078266-1091197 GCA_013397755.1 Cnemophilus loriae | reverse complement strand
GAGCACGAGGCGGATGCGGGAGCCGGCACGCGCCACGTGGGGGGCCGCTGCCCACAGGGCGCCCACGCTGCGCCCGCACCCACGGGCTGGGGGTGCCACGGGCTGGGGGGGGGCCCACAGGACGCGGGGGGCCCGCAGTGCATGGGGGGGACTGCAGAGTGGGGGGGCCCACAGGACGCGGGGGGCCCGCAGTGCATGGGGGTGACTGCAGAGTGTGGGGTACCAATGGGCCAGTGCGGGGTACCCGTGCTGCGTGGAGTGTCTGTGGTGTGGGAGATGCCCACGCTGTGCAGAATGTCTGTGTCGTGGAGGGGCCCACAGGACATGGGGGGCCCACAGTGCGTGGAGGTGGCTGCAGAGCGTGGGGCACCCACGGGATGTGAGGTGCCCACAGAGTGTGTGGCATCCACAGTGCATGAGATGTCCGAGGTGTTTGGCATAGCTGTGATGCATGGGGTGGCCATGGTCCATTGGATGGTCGCAGGGTGCGTGGGGTGCCCGTTGTGCGTGCAGGGCCCACAGTGTGTAGGGTACCTGTCATGGGTGGGGTGCCTATGGCACATGAGGCACCCACACCACAGTCCCGCTGCTCCCTCATGGGGCTCCAGGCCAGCTCCAGCCTTCTGGCTTGTGCCTCATGGCTCCGTCCATGCCCATACCACAGCGCAGAGCCTCACCAGTGCCTGGCACAGTGCTCAGCAGCAGGACATCCAGGGATGGACAGCACCCCGGCTCTGCTGCTCAATGCAAATCCCCAGCTCTGTTTGCTGTCCACGCTCCCCCCGCCCCACCCATAAGGCACCCAGCACCCTGCTTGGGTGGGCAGCTGGGAGGGCTCCATACCCATCCTGCCTCCTGCATGCCTTGCTGCCGGTCCTAGGCTTCGTGCGCCCCTCCACTCAGCCGTGATGGATAGACACGCAGCTCGGCAATCGTTGTACTCATTTCACGTGTGATTAAAAAGCTGGTCCCGCAGCACAGTTCACCCGGCGCGTCTGCCACAGCCACCCGGGCGGGAGGCAGCCGTGATGCTGTGCAGCAGCAAACATGGCATTTCATAAATAAATTTGGTTTATTTACCCAGCGCCCACGTGCCAACATGGGTAGTGCAGTGTGGGCACCAGGGGTGCCCGAGCAGCAGGCGCAGCGGTGGGACCCGCGGGTGACGCGGAGAGCTGTGCCGCAGCCGGCACAGGGACAGCACCGTGCCGGGGACCGCAGCGCCTGTCCGTGCCGTGACCCCGGGGCCGGCCCCATGCTGCGGCTGGGGGGGTCGTTAAACCAGTGAAATATGAAATGCCTGCATATCCCCGACAGGAGTTTTAATTAAATTAATTGCCAGTGACATTGTAAAAGTGCTGATGGGGTAATAACCGGCGCGTTATGGTCGCCGTTTATCTTCCCCGTGTAAATTAGCTGCCGCACCTTGCCCGTCCCGGCGGGCATGGCGGCGGGCTCGTCGGGACCCACTCCCCGGCTCCGAGGGGCCTGAGCCGGCTGGGGGGAGCAGCAGGGCCTGGAGCCTCCCTGGGGGACTCAGGCAGGGCCCAAGGGACCCCCGCGTCGCTCGCGTTCCCGTCACACAGGCGGCCGTGCCAGGCGGGAGCCAGCCGGGGTGGGCACGGGCAGTGGGGTCCCATGGGCACATGGGGAGTGGCTGGTGGTTGCCAAACGAAGGCACTTAATTACTGCGCATTCCATCCCATTTAATTGCTTATTAAATCCTAACCAGCCAATTAGCAGCAGCAATTACAGCTTCATTCAGTGACACAATCGCTATTTTATCGTTTGTTAATCAAATGCTTATTTAAGGCCCTGGTTTATTAACTCTTTCCGCAGCAGGCACCGGCGAGGTGGGGGGAGCAGAGGCACCTGGCCTTGTCTGGGTTGACAGACGTGGATATCGTGTGACTGTGCCATGTGTCATGTCCCCAGCACTGCTGTCCCCATGGGGGCATGTGTGTGCAGAACTGAGCCATCCTCACCACCCTGGGGACAGCCAGCCCCCATGTGTCATGTCAGCGTGGGTGTCAGCAGCACAGGATAGGGCACACTGCTGTGCCACTCTGCCGTGTCACCACCACTTGCCCAGCATCCCTGTGCCACTCCGGGATGCAGCAGGATAGGATGTGGCCCCTGGTCAGTGCCTCACAGCATGCTAGAGAAACGGGTGGCAGGCGCCTCGGAGGCGTGAGCAATGGCCCTTGTTGGTCACACTACATTTCCTTTTCATTAGTGCTAAGTGTGGACATGAGGGATCGGCAAGGGTTCAGTGGGCTCAGCCACTGCGTGGCTGGTTTCCCTGATAGATGGTGGGGGGGAGAGGGCTGCTGCACTGCTGGTGGAGGGGACAGTGGGGAAGCACAGGGCCACTGGCATGTGGCTGTGCTGGGGTGGGTGATGTCCCAGCCAGGGTACGCTGGTGGTGGCCAAGCCCCATCTCCCCACAGGTGCTCAGCAAAGCGCGACTGTGGCCAACCCGGCATCTGGTGCATCCCCAGACCTGCTGCCACACTTCCAGCTGGAGCCGGAGGATGTCTACATTGTGAAGAACAAGGCAGTGAGCCTGGCCTGCCGTGCCACCCCTGCCACCCAGATCTACTTCAAGTGCAATGGCGAGTGGGTGCACCAAGGTGACCACGTTACGCAGCACAGCACTGACCGCAGCACTGGTGAGCGCCAGCAGGAGGGACGGTGCCAGTGCCACTCCTGGTGGGGCTTGCATGGGGCTGGGGCCGCACAGACAGCTCCTGACATGCCAAAGTGACGTGCCACTCTTCGGTCCCAGGGCTGCCAGTGATGGAAGTGCGCATCGAGGTCACCCGCCAGCAAGTGGAAAAGATCTTCGGGCTGGAGGAGTACTGGTGCCAGTGCGTGGCCTGGAGCTCCTCCGGCACCACCAAGAGCCAGAAAGCCTTCGTGCGCATAGCCTGTGAGTGTCTGCAGGTGCTTGGACAGAGTGCAGGGCACCGGCCCCAGCCCCCATCTCACCCCTGTGCCTCCCCAGATCTGCGCAAGAACTTCGAGCAGGAGCCGACAGCCAGGGAGGTCTCCATTGAGCAGGGCATCGTGCTGCCATGCCGCCCTCCCGAGGGCATCCCCCCTGCCGAGGTGGGTCCCTGCAGCTGGGCAGGACAGGATGTGGCTGAGGACACCCCTCGCTCAGGAGAACACTGTATATGCTCCCAAGCAGGCACCCAGTGATGTCCCTGTGCCCTACAGGTGGAGTGGCTGCGCAATGAGGAGCTGGTGGACCCAGCACTGGACGCCAACGTCTACGTGACGCCAGAGCACAGCCTGGTGCTGCGTCAGGCCCGCCTGGCCGACACCGCCAACTACACCTGCGTGGCTAAAAACATCGTGGCCCGTCGCCGCAGCGCCTCTGCTGCCATCACGGTCTATGGTATGGCCCCTCCACACCAGTCCCCACCATGCTGCCCCGGTGTCACCCTCCCTGTCCTGTCCCTCCCTGCGTCCCCTTAGTGGCAGGGCGCTGATGGGTCCCTCTCCACCCAGTGAACGGCGGCTGGTCGACGTGGACGCAGTGGTCGGGCTGCAGCACCAGCTGTGGACGGGGCTGGCAGAAGCGGAGCCGGACGTGCACCAACCCCACACCCCTCAATGGGGGTGCTTTCTGTGAGGGCCAAAATGTGCAGAAAACCGCCTGCACCACCCTGTGCCCAGGTACCCGCCCTGCTCAGGGCACTGCCACTGCCCCGTCGTGCCGATGCTGCACTCCCCACTGAGCCCATTGCAGTCCCTGTCCCCACCAGGTGTCTTGTCCTCCAATTCCCCTGTGTGTCCGTCTCTGCCAGCCCCGGGGCAGGGAAGGGGGGTGGCAGCAGGCCGCTGACCCCAAGCTGTACCCGCAGTGGACGGCGCCTGGTCAGAGTGGAGCAAGTGGTCGGAGTGTGGGGCTGAATGCACCCACTGGCGCAGCCGGGAGTGCTCGGAGCCAGCACCACGCAACGGAGGCCGGGATTGTCACGGCCCCGAGCTGGACACCCGCAACTGCACCTCCGAGCTTTGCACCCACGGTGAGCACGGTGGGAATGGCAGGGTTGTCCCCTGGGAGAGGGGACCGGGAGTGGCCATGTGTGCTGACACCCTGCCCCACACAGCTGCCCCCGGCGCAGAGGACGTAGCACTGTACGTGGGGCTGGTGGCCGTGGCCGTGTGCCTGGTGCTGCTGCTGCTGGTGGGGGTGCTGGTGTACTGCCGCAAGAAGGGGGGCCTGGATGCTGATGTGGCTGATTCCTCCATCCTCACTGCCGGCTTCCAGCCCGTCAGCATCAAACCCAGCAAGGCTGGTGAGTGAGTGTTGCAGGGACAGTGCACCCACACTGGGACATGGTGCACCTTGGACCTGCAGGTGGCCATACCTGCCAGGGGGTCTCTAGGTGGGGGCTGTCTGCTACAGGGCATCCCTGGGTGGGGTTCTGTGCCCTGTAGGGTCCCTGGTCTTGAGTGGGGATTCTTTGCCTTATGGGATCTCTGACCTAGGGACAGGAACTCTGTATCTTACAGTCCCTGACTATGGGGTCAGTGCTCTGTGCCACATAGGGTCAGACCCCCAGGGGTGGTGGCTGTGCCCTATGGGGTCCTCACTATGGGGCAGGGACTGTGTGCCCCATGTCCTCTGGGGCTGACTGTGCCCTTGCACCACCGGTGGGGATCCCCTGTTTCTGCCTTGCCCCGGCGCCATGGTCGCTTGCTCTGTGCTGCAGACAACCCCAGCCTGCTCACCATCCAGCCAGACCTCAGCACCACCACCATGACCTACCAGGGCTCGCTCTGCCCACGCCAGGATGGCCCTGCCAAGCTCCAGGTGCCCAATGGGCACCTGCTGAGCCCGCTGGGTGCTGGACGGCACACGCTGCACCACAGCTCACCCGCCGCTGAGGGTGCCGACTTCGTGGCCCGGCTCTCCACCCAGAGCTACTTTCGCTCCCTGCCCCGCGGCACCAACAACATGGCCTATGGCACCTTCAACTTCTTGGGGGGGCGGCTCATGATCCCCAACACAGGTACAGCGGGGTGGGGGTTCCAGAGCACTGCCCAGGCCAGGCAGGGTCCTCATGGGGCTCACCCCCTGCCTGCACCCCCATTCCCACCCAGGGATCAGCCTGCTCATCCCACCCGATGCCATCCCACGGGGGAAGATCTACGAGGTCTACCTGACCCTACACAAGCAGGAGGAGGTGAGGTAGGTGCTGGGGCTGCTGGGGCATGGGGCTGTTGCAGAGGAGTCTGTTCTCACTCAGCTGCTCCCATTGCTGCCCCAGGCTGCCCCTGGCTGGCTGCCAGACGCTGCTAAGCCCCATCGTCAGCTGTGGCCCCCCAGGAGTCCTCCTCACCCGCCCCGCCATCCTGGCCATGGGGCACTGCGTGGAAGCCAGCGCTGAGAACTGGAGCATCCGGCTGAAGAAGCAGTCATGCGAGGGCACGTGGGAGGTGAGCGAGGGCGAGGGGTTTCAGGGATGGAGGAGGAACAGCCACGGCTGAGGTGCATCTCTGCCTGGGTGCCGCAGGACGTGCTGCAGCTGGGCGCTGAGCCGTGCACGGAGCTGTACTACTGCCAGCTGGAAGCGCAGGCTTGCTACGTGTTCACGGAGCAGCTGGGGCGCTTTGCCCTGGTTGGGGAGTCCCTCAGCATGGCGGCCTCCAAGCGCCTCAAGCTGGTCCTGTTCGCGCCGGCCGCCTGCCCCTCGCTCGAGTACAACATCCGTGTCTACTGCCTCAGTGACACCCAGGACGTCCTCAAGGTACCGGGGTCCCCAACCTGCCCATCCTGGCTTGGAGCAAGAGCTGCGCTCCTGGTGTGCGGCATCTCCTGCCTGACTGCTGCTTGTGCTGGCAGGAGGTGATCCAGCTGGAGAAGCAGCTGGGGGGGCAGCTGATCGGAGCCCCCCGGGTGCTGCACTTCAAGGACAGCTACCACAACCTGCGCCTCTCCATCCACGATATGCCCAGCTCCCTCTGGAAGAGCAAGCTCCTCGCCAGCTACCAGGTGAGGAGTCTGGCTGGTCTGTGGGGATGGGGATAGAGGTGTAGGGGGGTGTTCCTGCCACTCTGACACGCCCAGCTCTGTCACCCCACTGCAGGAGATCCCTTTCTACCATATCTGGAGTGGGCTGCAGCCCTTCCTGCACTGCACCTTCACCCTGGAGCGCCTGAGCACCAGCACCTGTGAGCTGGCCTGCAAGATCTGGGTCTGGCAGGTGGAGGGAGACGGACAGAGCTTCACCGTCAACTTCAACATTGCCAAGGTGAGGGCAGGGCTGGGGCACTCCTGGGAGTGGCCATAGGATTGCCTCACCTCCCTCTCCCTCCCTGCTGGTGCTCTCTCCTAGGACACAAGGTTTTCAGACTGGCTGGTCCCCGATGAGGTGGGCACCCCGGCTCTGGTGGGCCCCAGTGCCTTCAAGATCCCCTTCCTCATCCGCCAAAAGATCATCAGCAGCCTGGATCCGCCGGGCACACGGGGAGCCGACTGGAGGACACTGGCACAGAAGCTCAACCTCGACAGGTAACGCAGGCTGAGGACAGTGTTGGGGATGGGGTGGCATGGTGGATGGGGGCAGGGGTTCTGGCCTCATCCTGCACCTATGGATGGATGCTGGAATGCTGTGGGATCTTGGGAGAGAAATGCTGCACAAGGTGAGGCTAGCATGGGGCTGGTACCAGGATGTGGAGCCATCCCTGTGCCCTGACATGGTCCCTCTGTCCCCCTCCAGCCATCTCAGCTTCTTCGCTTCAAAGGCCAGCCCCACAGCCATGATCCTCAACTTGTGGGAAGCGCGGCACTTCCCCAATGGCAACCTCTCCCAGCTGGCTGCTGCGGTGGCCGAGATCGGCAAGCAGGACGGTGCCCTCTTCTCCGAGGCTGAGTGCTGAGCATGGCGGGTCCCAGGGGACCACCACCACGGGGCTAAGGGGGGCCCTGGCTGGCCCACCAGGCTCCTACTGCCCCACAGCGCACGAGAAGAGCTGTCTGGCCTCCTTGGGAGGGCAGGATGCCCCTGCCCCACGGCAGTCAGGCCCCTCCAGCACTGTGGCGGCAGGACTCAGCCCAGCCCCGGGGGTCCCAGAGCCCCATGGTGGGGGACTGGGGGGGCACTGGGTGTGCGTCGTGCGTGCGGTGCCGTCGTGCTGTCTGCGTGTGGGGCCGGGCGGCCCCGGGCCCCGTGCCGTGTTGTGTAAAGCCCGTTTTTTTAATTCTGTATTAAGTGCATTCAAGTATTTACACTTGGCCTTATGTACATAGCGGTGCCGCGGGCGGGGGGTCTGCCGGACGTGAATGTAAATAAATTCGATATATATTGCTATGTGGGGCTGTGCCCGGCCATGCGCTGCCCCACGCCCCTCACGATCCCCCCAGAAGCAGGAGGTGCAGACCAAAGAGCTTTATTGGGGTGGTGGCTATTGCATGGCGTTGGCAGCACGATGGGCCACGGCTGCCACGAGCGCGGCCCCTTTTCCCGAGCCATCCTCTGATAGCAGGAAGGACACATTGCAGTTGGGTGCCAGGTCCTTCAGTGTCTTCTGGAGGTTGTGGGAGAAGCTAGGCAGGACAGGAGGGGACGGTGAGGACTGATGCTCCCACCCCATGCACGCCATGCCTCCCACCACAGACGCCTTCATAGGGCAGGGATGCCCCGTGGGTGCCTGCCACCCTGGCCCCACTCACCATGGGTGCAGCTTGTACAAGGTGCCATCCACCCCAACAGTGACAGACAGCTGGTCCAGGCCCCGGTTCTCCCGCATCTTCTCCACCACAGCAGCCAAGCCAGCAGCACAGAGCTGGGCCGCCCGCAGGGACACAGTCTGGCACACCTCCCGCATCAGCACGCTGTCCTCAAAGCTGGCATCAAGCTCCAGTTCCTTCAGGATGGCCCGAATCTGCCTCAGGGCCAGCCCATTGCTGCTCCAGACCAGTGCCACTGTTAGCAGCAGAGTCTCCATCCCCATCACTGTCCCCATGCCTTAAGCATCGCCCTGCTGTGCCACATCAGTGTAGCCTGACCCCTCTCCCGGGCTTCTGATATCCCCACCCTGGGTTCAGGGAACCCACCAGAGCCCAACACTCACAGCTCGATGGTAGAGAGGAACTTGGTCTGGAAGATGTTCTTGGTCTGGAGTTTGGGGCAGGGTCTGCCTTGGAACAAGAGCTGTTTCTCTGTCATTACCATCAGGATCTGACGCACGATCTCGCCCAGGTACATGCCGCTGATGAGCTTCTCAAACCTACCCGAGGCACAGCCTCAGCTGGGCACAGCCACCCTCTCCCAGCCCCCTCTGCCCCAGGGCCCTCACCCACCTCTGCTTGCCCGGGTTGATGGTAGTTTCGTCCACCACCTTGTCGAAGTGGGTGAAGATGTGGTCTAGGCAGCCGTTGTCCCCAAAGGCCCCCCACTCCATGTTGATGCACATGCGGCCTTTGTCCCCCTCCACAGTACCCACGTTCCTCATCTCCTCCATGTAGCAGGCATTGGTCCCTGTCCCTGCAGGCCCCGTGCTGGTGTCACCCCCATCGCAGTTCTGGCAGAGGCATGTGGCCACGCCACACGGGGTAGAGGGGTGGTGAGGAGATGGGGGACCTCCTGGACACAGAGGTGCTCCTCACCCACAATGAGGCCGATTTCACATTTGGGGTCATCATAACCACAGGACATCATGGTTCCCACAGTGTCATTGAGCAGAGCCACCACCTGCAGCCCCGAGTGCTGCCAAACAGGAGATAGGGACACATGTGTTCTAGTGGCACCCGGACAGCTCCTGGGGCTGACACTGCCTGGGTGCAGGCTGTACCCTGGGGACAGTGACAGGCACCAGCCATTCCCTACCTGTTTGCGCTGGGCAGCCTGCCGCAGCAGCTGGACAACGTCCTGTCCCACGCAGCCTGAGGCAGTGAAGCCTTTGGTCCAGGTCAGCAGCAACGCCTGCAAGAGTGGCAGGAGCAGGGTGCCTCGTACCACATCCTGGGGTCCTTCCCACCGCCCTGGTGCTGGAGCCACCCCCTCACCTTATCCAGGCCCACTTGCTGGCAGGGGAAGGAGAAGGTGAAGCCGAGAGGCAGTGTCTGTGTCATCAAGTTCTGCTTCACCTGGAAGTCTATGATGCAGTCAATGATGTGGTCAAAGAGCTGTGGATAGTGGCCGTGGTTAGCATGGCCTAGGCTGGGGCAATGCTGTGGGAGCCTCTCCCAGCCCTATCATGGCCCCATAGAGAGCAAGCAGGGAGGCAGTGCCCACCCCCTCGCCCCAGCCACTGGTCACAGGTCCTCAGCCTCACCCTCTCGCCAGTGCCCTGCATGATGGCAGCTGGGATGACGTAGATCTCACTGGCCATGCTGATGCCCTCCTCTGTCACATGCACCACCAGCACACGGAAATTGGTCCCCCCCAGGTCCAGCGCCAGGAAGTCGCCTCGCTCTGTGGGGAGCCAGCACAGTGCATTAGCAGGGCCACGGCCTCCTTGGCACCCCATTCCCAGTGTCCCTGTCCCTTACCAGTGCCATCGGGTGTGTGAGAAACGTAGGTGGGCAGCATGCGGACAGAGGCAGTGGCATTGGTCTCCTTACTCAGGCCCCGCTCCATCTCCTGCCTCATCAGTGCCTGGACTTTCTCCAGGTCGGCATGGGTGAGCCGCAGTGGGGCCAGCACCTTGTTCACCTCACGGCGCTGGGCTGCCAGGCGCAAAGCTACTGCTGTCACCATGGCCGCCCCCCGCCCAGAGCCATCTCTCGAGGGCAGGAGGGTGGCCATGCACTCAGGGGCCAGTAGCCTTGACACACTCTGCAGGATCTCCTCAAACCTGCCGAGGATGAAGAAGATAGCATGGGCTGGGTGTAAGGCATCCCACTGGGATAGCACCCCACTGGGAGCCCTATGTTCATCATCACCTGGGGTAGCCCGTGTACAATTCTCCTTCCACCCCTACGTTGACCATCAGCGTCTCCATCTCCCGGGTCTGGCACATGTAGCTGAGGATGGCAGCCAGCCCGGTGGCGTAGAGTGTGGCAGCACGCCCCACCACTGCCCGGCAGACCTGCTGCACCCGGCCACAATCCCGCTCGCTTGGCTGCAGCCCCAGAAGCTCCAGAACCCTCCTCACGTCAGCTATGCCGTCCTCGTTGCTGTAAGGCAGATCACAGCCTTGCAGCACCTGCCAGGTCCACCAGCTCACAGCCAGGAACACCCATCCATCACGCCCCATCCTGCCACCCACGGCAGCTCCTGGTCCCCAGACACTCACTTGATGATCTCCAGAATATGCTGGATCGTGAACACTCCCTTCTCCTTCAGGACAGCAACATCAGTCCCAGTGAAGAGAGCTTTCTCAGCGGTCAGGGCAATCAGCGCGTGCCGGACAATCTCTCCCAGGTACAGGCTGCCCACCATCTTCTCAAACCTGCGTGGGTTTGAGCCCACATGGGAGTCAGTCATGCCTCCCTAGCAGCACCCCTTGGCCCTTTAAGAGCACCTAGGAGCATTGCAGGGGAATGTGTGCTCCTGTTGGTGGGGCCTGACACGCTCAGGGATAGATGGGGAGCCCTGAAGGCCCTGTCCTTTCTGGGGGAGAAAGAGCACCTCTTCTCCCCAGGGTTGGAAGATTCCTCATCCACGCATTCATCATAGGGTGTGAAGATGTCATTCAGGGTGCCATCATCCCCAAAGCAGCCCCACTCAGTGTTGACACACATCCGCCCGCTGGTCTCCTCTGTCGTTTCCACCAGGTATGCCTCGGCCATGAAGCAACAGTTGGAGCCCTTGTCTGTGGGAGTGATGGGGCTGAGCACCAGCGCAGCCCCCCCAGCACCCACCGCCATGGCACGTGGGGTGCCCAAGTCTCACCCGCGACCACGGCGACCTCACAGGGTCTCCCCTCCATGCTGCAGGTCATCATGGTGCCCACAGTGTCATTCATCAGGGCAACAACGTCCACGTGGCAGAGCTGGCCAGGAGCAAATTGAGAGGATTTCCAGCCCCTCCACGGGGACAGCCAATGGCCACCCCCCCCATTGCCCCCCACCTCCTGCTTATTGATGGCCGACTGCAGCAGCTGCACCACGTCCTTCCCCACCACGCCACTGCAGCTGAAGCCCTTGGACCAGGAGAGGAGTTCTGCCTGTAGAGAGCATGCGGCAGAGCCATTCACCTCTGGCACCAGGATGGTTCCTCTCCCCACTGCTGCTGTGCTCTGGTCACAGCCTGGGACAGGGCTCTCCCCCTCACCTTGTCCAGCTGCGTCTGCCGGCAGCTGAAGGGGAAGACGAAGCCCAAGGGGAGGCGTTCCTCAGAGGTATTGGTGTCAGAGGTGATGGTCTCAGCCAGGAACTGGGACACGCATTGCGCAATGAAGTCAAAGAGCTGCAAAGTCATGACTGGGGGTAAGGGCTGCTCGCCTTACCCAGTACCCAGGCTGTGGAAGGCAGCCCAGAGCTCCAGCACCAGCCCGGAGCCCTGCCAAGCCTCCGTGGTGCTGGGCAGCCCAGCATCAGCCACTCTTTTCCATGGCCTCCTCATACCGCTTCCCCCTCGCCCTGCATGATGCCCTCTGGCATGTCAAAGATCTTGTACATCATTTGGGGGCTCATGTTTCCATCTCCGTAGAGGGTCACCAACAGGGTCCGAACCTGGTTCTGGCACAGCTCCACCACCAGAAAGTTGCCCTTCTCTATGGGGGAATAGAGGTAGTGTCAGGCAGAGACCTTTCCTGTGGCAGATCTCCTAAAATCTGCTCCTTGCCCTGTCCCAGGGACAGTCACTCACCCATAGGGGAAGCTCCTGAGAGCCTGAGACTCTCAGAGAGGCCAAGGGAATAAGCTTCTGGCTACTGCCCCTGCACTGAGGACTGGCAGAGGGGAAGCTTACGGACCCCATAACTGATCCAAGAGTGGTTTACTCCTCCCCAGCACCCTCAGGGCCTACTCCAGTGAAGTGTGCAGGGCTGCCTGTAGCAGAACAGTTCATCCTCAGGCTGGGCTGCCTTACCAGTGCCATTGGGAGTGGAGCAGATGTAGGTGGGCAGCATCCGCACTTTGGCCTGTGTATGCATCTGGCGGCTCAGCCCCTTGCACATGTCCTGCATCATGTGGCCTTTCATAATATGCAGCCTCTCCAGTGGGACGCTGAGTGATCGCAGGGCTCGTTGTATCTGGGGATGGTGCATTAGAGCAGAGGTGAAGATGAAAAGGGCAGGGAATGCCTGGAGCAGGGATGGGCCTTACCGGTGTGGTGTGGGAACTATCACGGTGGTGGTGGCTCAGACGGCTCACTGAGATCCTGCATGGATGGAGGTGGCGTGTCACCCACTGAGCTCCGGCCTGCAGGACAGGACAAATGCCTGCCCATACCCAAGCACGCAGTGGGGCTGGGGGGCCTGGACCCAGCTCTGCTCCCACCTGCTGTCTATCTCCATGCTCCACGAGGGGTCCATGTTGTCGTCCCTGTGCAGTATCCTTACACTGCCTCTGCGGTTGTGGAGGAGGCAGCTCTGCCCCATCACGGTCATAGGGCCGAGCACGGGGGTGGTGGAAGGAGAGGGTCCCCACCACCTGCAAGAGGACAGAGGCTGATGTCTCTCCCCTGCAACAGCCTGGGGGATCTGCAGAGCCTGCGAGGCCCCATCCCCGGCCCCACGGCGATCGCCGCAGGGCAGGAGCCGCTCACAGCTCCACGTACCGGCTGTCCCGCTCCTCCCCGCCCGGATTTCGCCTTTGGTCTGTTCTGTCCGTTCCGCCGAACCGGCCATGTTGGGCTTTGGGCCGGGTGCTGCGGCTGCCCATGGTGGCGGGGCAGGGCCCGGTGTGTGGAGCCGGTGCGGGGCCGGGGCCGGGGCTGGTGTGTGGAGCCGGTGGTGGCCGGGGCCGGTGGGGAGCCGGTGCGGGGCCGTTGGCGGCGGGGCCGGTGCGGGGCCGGTGCCGGCG
>VZTF01003551.1:1024521-1078257 GCA_013397755.1 Cnemophilus loriae | reverse complement strand
CGCTCCCCGCTCCCCGCTCCCGGCCGGGCGGCAGCGCTGCTTAAAGCCCGGAGTTTAATGAGCTCCGCACCAGCTCGTCCCATTAATGAGGCATGGGTCGCCCTCCCCTGTTCCCCGTGAGGATGCTCCCAGGGAGCACGTCCCTCCAAGGCCCGGTGCGAGGCAGGCAAAGCCGCACTGCCCCGGAGAGCGGGAGTACGGCCGAGCCACGCGGGGACAGGGAAAGCAGCAAGGACAAGGGGACACCGCGGCCGTGGCTGCTCCGGTCGCTGCATCCGCTGACTGCAGCTGTCAGCTGGCACCAAGGTGCCCTCTGCCACCCCTGGCTGGGAATGTCAGTGCTGTGCTGCTGCAGAGAGCACAGGACACTGCAGCCCCCTGCCCTGAGCCCCTCCACCAACCCCAGCTGCAGGAGAGTCCTGGGGAAGTGTGATTTGGGATCCACTGTCTGCTGCTCCTCCTCTCCTCCCTCCAGCGCCCTCCCATTCCTCAGAGAAAGCCAGCAGAGCTCTGCCGTGGTGCTGCAGTTTCATAAAAACATACATAAATATATTTCCATTTCTGTAACAGAGAGCAAAGCTGCACAGGCACCTATAAAACACACAGTCGCTTCTCCACCCAGCGCTCCCCACACAGGTCGTATAAAACATATAAAAGGGGTGTGGGAGACAAAGGCTGCAGGTGAAGCAGGGGTACAGTGCCAAGAAGACCCTCGCTGGGGCACAGGGAGCTGCCGGGGGTCCCTGCGGCATCACCAGCCTCAGAACTTGTGCCTTCTCCGGCGGCAGCCTTTGGTCCGTTGCTGGCTGCCCGCACGGAGAGCCGTGCGTGGCTCCGAGTCCACCACACCCTCCATGGCTTCCAAGGAGACGCTGGGTTTCGCAGAGGAGGCATGGAAAGGAAGGTGCTGAAGGGACGTGGGGCTGTCTGCTGACAGCTCCCCATCAGCGGCTGAGAGTGTGGGAGAGGACTGTTGGTCTCCTAATCCAGTGAGGGGAGTCCCCGCGTCAGCACCTGCAACAAGAGCACACGTCAGCTTCTCCTGTGCGAGCCACGGGTGTTGGCAAGAGCACCTCTCCCCTCTCTTCTCCTCCTGTCCTTGGATCCATGGAGGGAAGCACTGGTGCACAGACAGGGACAGCAGAAGCCTCCCACATCCCCCAGGAAGCTGGACATGTCTTGGTACAACAGTTCCGAGTACCCCCCTATCCCTACAAGGGCTCTGGGCACTGGTGTGGGTCCAGTGGGCACACATCCAGTGGGTACTGGCAGGAATGCGTGCAGCCAGCTAGGGAATGCTGACAGCCAGCTAAGCCCACAGCCTCCTGCTCTGCTCTGAAAGAACAGACCCTTCTCCAAGGGGAATTTGCTCTCCCAGAACTGCACAGGCCAAGCCAGGACCAGAAGCGGAGGGCTAGGAAAGAGCAGCCCTGACCCAGCCAGGCTGGCATAGAAAGTTCTCCACCTTCAGACTTGTTCTCCGAGAGCTCCAGCATCCTGAGGAGTCCTCTCTCCTGCCTTCCGGTGTCCTGCCAAGGAGAGAACCACCATCACAGTGCTGCCACGAGGGAACCTTTTAGCTAGGCTGGCCTCGTGGGCACTTGTTCCCCCAGCCCTCAGGGTCAGACTGGGCACAAGAGGGAATGCTGCTTATCCAGGGCCTCCAGCCACCCACAGGAAGGGCACTGCTCCGTGCCCAGCCCAACTAGTGCTCAAGCAGAGGCAGCAGAGAGCAGCTAATCAAGCGGAACCAGGTAAAGAAGGAGGCCAGGGTACAGGACACCACCCCCAAGCCCAGCCAGCAAGCACAGGGCTGTGACAAATGGGGGCACCAGGGGCTCTGACACAGCTGGGACACATCCCCCAGCACTGCATGCCCAAGGGCAGACTCATCCCACTCTGTCCGAGGGTACTGGGGCTTGGTGCTGGAGGGAAGGGCCTTCCTTCAGGGCACAGCCAGATAGGAACACACCTCATGCCCTCTCTCTGCCACTGGGAAGATGCAACCGTGCTGGTCACACAGGCTAGGGTAAGACCACTTGGCCTGGCTGCTTTGCTGTGCTTCACTGGCCCAGCAAAGTCCCCTTTCCTGGCTGCTCCCTGCCCCCAGAACTGCTCCGGAAGGTACCGGCATCCTGGCTGCAGGGTTGGAGCTGCAAATCACCCCAAAATGGGCCATAGCAGGAAACTGCAAGCCCAACTGTGCCACTAGGAAGCTTTGCAATTGCCCAGCCCATGCCCAGGCTTCCCCAGCGAGTTGCCACCCCAGCACAAGGCACGGACAGAGGTAACAGAGCCTTGCTGAGCCTTCCCAAAGAGCTCCCTTGCCTCAGCATCTTTTCCCCATACCCTGTGCCTGTGCCTGCTTGCAGGACCCACACACCAGCCAGCTGTGGGGCACAGTTGACAGAGTCAAACAGTCCCCACAGAGCTGGTCACATGCAGGAGCAGCCATGCCCTGCAGTACTCTGAACCACACAGCGCTTGGCTGTATCCCAGCCAAAATCATCAACCAGAAATCTCATCATTTGCATCTGAATCCCCAAAGGGCTGAGGTCTGTGATGGATTTAAGGGATTATACAAAACTAAGACATCATGTTGCATCTTCATGCCGTGAATCACATTTCTGAGCGCAGGCAAAGCCGCAGCACTAGGGTTTTGCCTGCAGGAGCCAGCAGGAAGGCCTGGAAGGACCCTCTCTGTGCTACCCTGGGACCGCCACGAGCAGGAAAAAACACAGTGGGGGCTAACACCTGGTGAGTGACTGTGAGCCAGCTGCCACCCACATTCCTGCCTCCCACCTCCTCTAGCAAGACACGTTCCCCACACCTGGCACACCTCCACCACACTCACTCCCCCACAATTCTCCCGGGATGCTGCTGTTTGCTCCCAGCACTGAGCAATTTCCTCTGCTCTGGCTCTAAAGCCTTCCCTGTGGGAATGGGCTTGTGGATAGTCAGATAGGTTTGTCATCCCGACGCTGGCCTCCACTCCATCGACATTCAGCCGAGGAAGGCTGCAGGACTGAGGCGCGCTAGCTGGCAGCAGGACAGCCCTGGCTGCCTGCCCACTGGAGAGGCTGCTGGCAGCTCTGCTGGATTAGCTCACCCCTGGGACCGGTCTGTGCTCTCACAGAGCGTCGTGGGAAGGAGGGCAATGAGTTCTCTGTCCACAGTGGCCCACAGGGACAGGCAATCCTACATCAGGTCAGCTCATCCCTGCCAACCAGGGAAACAGCTCCGGCTGCCAACCTAGCCCCACACCCAGCGCAAAGCAAAGGGGATGGTGTGCAGGGTCGCCCCTCACCTTGGCTCTTCGCAGCCTCCTGGTTCCCTGAGCTTGCCTAGCAGCCTGAAGGCAGCTGTCCACGTGCCTCTGATACTGCAGCAGTGGCACCAGTGACTTACAGAGGTAGCACTTCTCACACCTGCCAGGCAGCAAAGGACAGAGCACTGCATTAGGATTCACCCTGCACCGGGCTCCCAGACACCAGCGGTGACTCTCCTCCTCCAGGCCATGCCACAGAGAAGACGTGTGACCAGATCCAGTCTCGCTCAGTGGGGTCAGGCCAGCACCAATCGCAAAGACTTGAGTGATTTTCAGTTTTCCCTGCCTGTTCCTCTGTATCCTGCTGCTGCAGCAGCGGGACAGTAATCAAATCTGCTCATCTAACTATCTCAAACACCACTGATTTCTCCCCAGACATAAAGCACCCTGTCAAAATCTACAGAAATGAAGTGCAAGGGCTTTGCAAAGGGGAGTTAAATTCTGCCTGAAAAGCAAACCAAGTGTGTTAAATCAGAGAGACATTTTACCAGGGCTGGATGAACTTGTCTGACTAGTAAATCAAGTCTTTCTCTGCACTGTCTCCATTTTACATCATGCCACGCAGGGAGAGGAATTGCACAGCACATGCTCCTGCTGGGGGGTTGGCTCAGCCTGTTTCTCAAACCCCTTCATTTGGGTGGAAGATGCTCAGGCTCACGCAGGACAACTGAGTGTTCTTGGGAAGATTATTCTGGGTGAAAGGAGATGAAGGTCAGGCATAGATTTACACAGCTACACTCACTTCCACACCAGCTCTCAGCAGGGACTGAACCCTGCAGAAGAGGACACTGGCTTTTCAGGAGGGGAGCTGCATTCAGGAATGGACTATCTCCAAGAAGCAACAAAGCCCCCAGGGACCAGCCCCAGCAACATTGCGTTCAGTTTGATAGTGGTACTCTCTTAGTGAAACACCCCAGGCTCTAAAATGCATATGGAGAGCCCCCATCGAGCAAAACTCTGCAGCACTTTTTCCCGTATTTTCTTTCCAGTCAGTGCTGATTACCCAGATAATGTGTCTAAACAGAAGCTGTCCTCTCTATAATTAGCCTAATTCCATTAGTGATGTTGCCATCCACTGTTTGTAACAGCAAAATTGCTTCCATAGCAGGGATTTTACTGTCAGATCCTCTCTTATGAAGCTTTGTGTGGGTGGCAGGAGGAGGGGCTGTATGGAGAGAGATTAAACAAAGCCACTGCTATTCTGAAAGTCTAATTTAATTAAGAATATCACTACAGGTGCCATGTTGACAGTCTCCATGTCCTGGCCTCTTCTTTTCCTGGGGTTACCAAGCTCAAACCTCCCATCAGAAACTGGCTGAGTTAGCACCATCTTAGCTACAGCTCTCCCCCAGCAGCCACGCGCCCCTGACCCGTCATGGATTGGGCTGAAAGGAAATCAGTGCAAAAATAAACAATCTGAGAACAGCAAATTCCTCTTGCTTCGGTTTAAATATAGCCAGCACTGCAACAAGAGGCACTGAGGAAAAGCAATTTCTTAGGGAAACACTGTTACAAAGCCAACGGCCAGCATTTGTACAGGAATAAAGACATTCATAGTCAAGCTAGAAGGGAAGCACGGAAACAATCTTGGAGGAGCACGCATACCTACTTACTTGTCAATTTCTAAGGATGGTGGGCTGCTTTCACCACTGGCAGCTTTATTTCTTGCCTCTCTCTGACGCCGGGTGAGCACTGGAGGAAAAACAGAAAGGATTAACAAAAAGGGTTACTACCATCTACCCCAAAACCATCCCTACATCATGCCCAAATGCACCAAGTTTCCATCACTTCCACTTAGAACTGTAGCAGAAGTGATGGTAGAGGTGAAGAAACACTGGACTGGGACAAGCAGGGTCTTCTTTCCTGCAGAAGAGGTTGCTGGACAAGTGTCCTTTTCTCCTGGGAGGATACTGAAGAATTTACCTTTCCCAGACTGGGAAGCCAGCTGACCATTTCACACCTAACTTGCCAGAAACAGCTGGATTGACAGTCTGTGGTTTACAGGAATTTCAAAGCTGATGCACAGCAGTGCGATAGCCTGAGAGCAGCGTTATCCAGCTGCTCCGGCAGCACGGCACCGCTCCCTGCCAAACCAGGCTCCCATGCCTGCTGCAGGGAGGGACAGTGCCAGCTGTGGGCTCAAGGGAGTGCAGAGCTGAGGCAAGGGTTGTGTAGAGGCACCGGACCTTCAGTAGAGAGCCTGGCTGGGAAGGGACACAGCTCACACTGGAAAGGGGAGGTTACAACAATTAGCCTACACTCATCGCTTTCCCACTGCCCATGTGAACCGTGGTGACTGGTGCTACTGTCCACAGACAGCCCTGGGAGTCTCCCAGATGAAGATCTCTGCCTGGAGCAGTGCTGCTCTCCAGAGGCTCCAACACGTGGGTAGCCAGTGAGATGCCAGCTGAGCAGCTGCTGATGGGCCCAACCGTTTCTGTTCCCCCAGCAAGCCCAAGCAGCCTTTCCCAACCGGCTCTGCAGGCATCTGCAGGGAGCACGTTGGAGTGTTGTCCCTTTCAGCTGAATTCCTCTCAGCATATTCCTGTTGACATACCACCAGCAAAGATCCTCAGGGAACATTTCACATAGCTTAGCTCGCTTCGCCAGGGACGTTCAAGACTCCAGCTCCAAAACAGATGTCACAGTAAGCGCTCTCAGGCACGCTGGCTAAGGGGACAATGCAGGGAGCTGTTTTACGGCTTGGTGACGCTGCTTCCCATACCCATGAGGAGAAAAGTCTGAATCCAAGGTATAGGCACAACAAACCTGTTGTTAGCACATCATCTGTGATAAAGAAAGTGAAGCACAAAATTTTGTGCAGAACAGAGGGAATTCTTCCGAGTTTCAGCAAAACCCTATTTCCAGAGTGTTGAGCAACCCCAATATCTATCCACAATGCAACATAGCCTTTCCTTTAGCAGCAATCCCTTATCTGCAGCTACAATCAGCAATGTTCTGTGAGGTGCTCAGGAGCTGTTGGGGCTGACGGGAGACAACCATGCTGAAGAAACAAGCTCAAGCGTTTCCTAGGATGTGGGTATTGTCTCGTAGGCGATGACTGATACCAACAGCTCATCGCTCACAGGAACTAAAGCAAACGTCTCTCTTTAACATAGCCTGGCCCAGATTTGAAGTGGCAGCCTGACTAGGAAGACTGGTGACAATGGCCACCCCCCAGGCCATCCAGCCTCTCAAGAACCCAACCAACATGTGCGTTTGACAGCGTGGTGAGATCTGCTCTCCAAATCAGCATGCGCTCGTTAATATTCCTTAACGAGCCTTGTGCACCAGCTCAGGTGTTAATCAGTTCTATTTTCTTCCAAAAGCAGTGAACACATCTGGCATAATGGGCCCATTAGAGATGTCTGGGACTAGCTCTGCAGCTGCCCAGGAGGAGACCCTCAGCTGTGTTGCTGGAAGAAGCAGAAGAGGAGAGAGAACAGGGCCAGCTGGTGAGGCACAACCCCTGCCAAACACACCGACTGCCCCCAAGAAGGGGGTTCAGAACACAGGAAACGACTTGCCACAGGCAAAATCCCAACCCCCACCACAGAGCAGTGCTGACCTGCTTGTGTGACAGGGGCCTTGTAACTCTCCCAAATGCAATGCTCTTTGCTGGGTCAGACATACTCCGCAGCCCGAGAACAACCTTTTCCCTTGCTCGGCATTTCTTCTGGTTGACAAGGCATCCTCGGCCTGTTTGGCTCCAGCATTCACCCTGGGGAAGAGCAGCAAACCCTGCCCAGTACGGCCTCGTTATCAGCACACCCAGCCCAGGCACCTCCTGGGCCTGCCAAGTCTGGCTGGCACATGGAGCTGCGAGGTCAGAGCCACTGAGCTCCTCACCTTCCTGCTCAGCCCACCTGCGGTCCGACCCCCTGTGCTCACTACCAGCTGTGCCAGTTCCATGCAGGATCTATTAGTGTCTGGCTCATGGCATCTTGTCCCTTCTCAGATGCCATGCAGTTTTCCCCTGCACCCATTTCATTACTCTTTCTGCCGTACCAGTGCCACTTCTACTGATATCAGGAGCTTTTTAATGGCACCAGTGCTGCTGCTGAAGACTGACAGCTGCATCAAGACTGCATTTGAGCCTTTGGGAGGAAGGGATAGACCAAATCCTCATTTTCCTGGGCTCGCTTGGGAACTGAGATGTCGGATGCATGTAGATGGAGGGTGAGAGGCATCGAGTATGTCACAAAGCCTGAGAGTATTTGCTGTACTCAGCTGCAGCCAAGACTCGCTTCCAGACTGAGACCAGCAGATCCCTGCGTTGGCAGCAGCAGTGGGTGATGGATGTGGTGACTCCAGCAGAGCCCTCTCACACAAGTGAGCCCCTTCAGCTGAGTGCATGAAGAAAG
This sequence comes from Cnemophilus loriae, assembly GCA_013397755.1. Taxonomy (NCBI): domain Eukaryota; kingdom Metazoa; phylum Chordata; class Aves; order Passeriformes; family Corvidae; genus Cnemophilus; species Cnemophilus loriae. Next base: position 1,070,565 of record VZTF01003551.1, on the reverse strand, counting down.
AGGGAGCTGGCACAGAAATTCCACAGCTCCACTCATTCACTTGGAATTAACACCAGTCACTGAGCTGGAAACCCAGGACCTCAGCCCTCCCCAGCCTGGTATAGTAGCTAACACAACATCAGGCTCTTCTTTTTTATTTACTCAGATCACAGGAAAGTGATCACAGGAAATTCATGATAAGATTTTCATACTGCCCAGATATGTGATGGTCTGGGCATCCAGCCAGGGTGACCACGTACCTAGGGGAAGCAACTGTAGCTCATCTTGCCCAGCTGCTCATTTGAAAACCTGCCCTTAGATATCAGCCAGACTGAGCTGGCCTCCTGAGACCTAAGACTGAGAGACTTTGGTGCATGATTAGAGGAAGGAAGAAGAGAAGTAAAACCAGCAAGAAGCCATCCTTTTGTAGTATTAAAATGAAAACCACTGACAGCTATAGTTTGCAGGACTGCAATTCTAGAGACATCAGGAGTAAGTCCAATTAATAAATCTGAAGACAGACTAGGAACCCCTGACCCAGTGCACCAAAGGAAAACTGAAGCCATCTTTTCTTAACAGATCAGGGCATGGCTTCGAGGGCAGAACTTTGACTTCCTCTCACACAAGGCTGTTGCTGTGCTCCCGAGGAAGGCAGCAGCCAGCCAAGAGCTGCGCTGCAGCAGTAGAGAACAGCTTCTGGACCCACACAGGAGCTGGCATTTGCTTCAGAAAACACACATCTTTTTTCTCCCCATGCATTAGCTTTACCTATGGATGTTGTGCTAGTGGTGGATGCCAAGGTAACAGCCCCAGAAACAGTCCTGTTGTACCTGCACAGCTGTGCCAGGCTACTGTCTGGCCTCTGCTCAGAGCTGAACATCATCTCTGCGTATTCAACCCAAAACCCACGGACCAGACCAGCAGCTGAGAGCCCTCTGGGTGACGGTTGCCTTCTAACAGCTGTTGGAAACTGGCCCAAGGTGCCCCACGAGCCAGAACCCCACAGGCAGGCAGGATTCTGCCCAAGCCTGGGAAGCCCATGGTCCTGCAAAGAGTCTGGGTGCAAACAACGCAGGTGTCTCAGACTGTTATGGCTAATAGAGCCTGGTCCCTACAGGGAAAATACTAGAATAACTGGCAATAGAAAACTCAAATTACTGTGATTTTGTCCCAGACCCATTGCTCTGCTTACAGCCATTATTGCGGAGCAAAATCCCTTTTATTCCAGGCTGGTTTTCTTACGAGGGGATTGTTCTGAACAAGCCAGAACAGCAGAGTAGCAATTCCAAAATAACTACCCTTACAAACATCCCCAAGGAGACCAGCCTGGAAGCAGAATGGAGAGGCCAGCCTTGAACTCTGTCCTGCTGAAAGCCAACACCAAAGAAAAGAACAAATTCTCTGGCACTGCCAAAGAATTCAAAGCCTTTTCCTGATCACAGTCAGGATTCCCCAGGATCAATGGATACACTCACAGTCCGGCCACACCAGGGACCGGAATACCACAAGGTCAAAGACATTCCTGCTAAAAGACACACTAAAAAGGCTGGTCCATTTTGCAACACCAATAAGACCTTTATCGGTCTTGAGGACGGGACAGGAACTATGATAATTTGTGATTTGCCTGAGCCAAATGCTTTGCATCAGTAGCTGGGTTGTGCCTGCAGAGAGAACCTTCCACCAAAATTAAGCACCAGCCAGTATCAGCCTCTACTCTGGCTCCTGTTATCTTGACAGGACCCATGTCACATCCCCAAAGATTTAGTATAGCAGGAACCCTTTATTTTAAAACTACATCAACTCTGCATTAAGATTACATGCTGAAACTTCCTCCTGCTAGAGGAATGCAGAAGTTACAGTTCTTGTACTAGGTCTGACTTGCTCAAATTGCTCAAACATCAGAGATTTAGGTTGCATTTAACAACCCCGTATGTAACTGAAAATTATATATTCACAACCTGAAAAGTTAATCTTATTACAAGCTACTACTTTGATATCACCTGACATTGTGCTAACACAGATTTTACATTTCAAGCAGCAGCTAAAACATAACTTACTGAATATGTTGATAACCAACCAGTGTATTTGTTCACTTAAGCCCTACCAAGGTTGGCTATGGAAAACTGATATGAAAAAGAATACAAAGAGGATTAATATGGGCATTCTGACTGTGCTTCTATGCCTCACTCTTCATATGAAGAAGAAAAAGCCACATTCTCAGATTGACAGTTATCATTTTGCATTTTTAGTGAAACAAGAGGGAAACTCTTCTCCAATCTCTGCCACCCGAACAAACCACTTTTGCACATACAAATGTCAGACTTCATGCAGAGCACAGGCCGTACTTGGAGTAGTACAGAACATTCTCCCCTCTCAAGAGCCCTGAAGGACAATTGCCCACATGGCTCAAGCCTTCCATTTTCTACCACTGCCACATTCTCTGCAGGTCCTCAACAAAGCACACAATAGACACATATTATGAGTACTGCTTGAAGCATCCAGGACTAGATCCTGGGGTAATATTCAGGAGCTGATAATGTGGTGAATTATTGTGTGAAGTCAATCAGAGATGATGTCTCTGTGCAGGAAGTGCTGGAAATACCAGAGCCTCCAGTAACACTCTCCTGGGCAGCGTGGAGATGGAATAAGGCAGAGTGAACAAATCTCCCCACACGCCAAATATCCTGAGAGAGACAAGACTGCAGCACCTGCCTGCCAAGTAACAACGGTGAGGGGGGGAGGTGAGCATGAGGAGCAAACACGTGGAAGCAGCACTTGGCAGACCTGGAGCATCCTCGCCAGGCTCCGGTCCCGCGATGCCGTTGCAGTACATGGCGTGCACCTCGATCTCGTCAGCTGGGAAGCCGTGGTCACACAGCGGGCACGACACACGGGCAGCAGCTGTAGGACTGCACTCGGACACAGTCCTGCCAGCATCTTCATCTCCACCAACCTAAGGAAGAAGAAGAAGAAAAATTAGCCAGACAGGGCTGTTTCTCTTTTTTTTGCCTAGGTGCAGAGCTCCATGCTGTCTGGTAGCCCTCCCACAGACTCAGATTTTCTTGGAAAGTTTTATTCTTCCTTCATCACATAGTGGTCAGAAATAACACCACTGGCTGAATAAACTGCGCTGCACTAATAACTAATTCTTCTTGCAAAGGCAACATGTCCTTCTGAATCATGGTGAAACTCCCTGCACAGCCATGCACACTGTTTAAGGCAAACATCACCTGCACTACAGTGAAAAAACGTCAAAGCTTCCATTAATCAGGAAATCTCAGAAGCGAAACTGATGGAAAATTCATGGGGCAAAGCAAGAGTTCAACACCTGACTTGCGCTCATCAGTTTCTGGACATGATCCATGCTACACAGGCAGCACTGTCTGGGAACACAGCTTCCCCCAGGATGAAAGGAGGCTGCTGTGGTATTAGGAAGCCCAGAGAGATCACTGGAAGCTCCTCCTTTATAGAGGAGGTGGCTGGAGCAGTCATCAGAGGGGACACCGATCAAGGAGAGAGGCAATACCATTAAAAAATCTGTGTCACACAAAATTACTAGCAGAGGCTTTTTGCCAGGGCAGAATGTCACAGCTTATGTACGTTCTCGGGGTGCCATTACTACTTACTGACACTCTCTTTTTGCATTGGTCACACAGCTGCAAAGGTGCTCCACTACCAACCCACAGAGATCCAGCCTGCTCCCTACGCCACTGACATTCCCAAATGCAGCAGACTGCAGCCATCTCACTCACACTATATCTCTGCCTAGTCAGGCTTGCTGTAAGATTTTTCCACATTTAAGAAAAAACCTTCCCCTCCCCGCAATGATTAAGAAAAGCTATTTAAATATTAACCATGGAGAGAAACCTATAGAAAAATAATATGGGAGAGGTTTCTGTTCTTAGAGCTAAGCAGTGACATGTAGACAGTGTGCAGCAAAACTGCTGTCTGCCTCCCTCCAACGGTATCATTTCAGGGAAGCAGTAATTGGGGTCAGCCAAGATGCTCCGTGCCACTGGAGCGCTTTGCTGTATTACTCGGTTTATTACTTCCTTTCCCAAATGAGGATCTGATCCTGATTTTTATGTCCTAAAGGGAAGGAGGGTGCTTTTTTGACTCAAGAGGAGCTATGACAAAAATTGCAGGACTGGGCCTCAAACTGAGATTCTGACTCTCAAAACGCATTTCTCCCTGACACCAGCTGAAAGGCTACAACAGCGAGCCCCAGGAACATCCCTCATTCCCAGGGAGGCTCTCTGCCCTGAATTTCTGCAGAGGAGTTGCCACAAGAATTCCTCCAGCCGAACATAGGCTGCTGAAGTACATCACTTACAGCATTAACTCTCGTACCCCTCTCTCACATCTCAGTGTCACTACATCTTGTGAAGTCCTCACTGTGGGGCATCACACTGAAGAGCCATAAAAAACAAGATGTGTCAAATATGAATGATCAGATCAAACCTGCACTACACATACAACACACATAAAAAATATGATGGGAAAAGCAGCAGGCGCTGCTCCTTCTAGCTGCCTTTTTTAAAGCAATCTTAGGAGATCACCAATCCTGCACACCCTGCCCGCCTACATTCAGTGGTAAATTACTAATTTTAAATGGAAATGCAACATTCTGTAACAAAAGACTGCTTGTACAAAACCCTGCTGTAACAGTCTAGAAAACCTCAACTGCAGAACCAATCACCCCTGTCAGAGCCAGAGACAGTTGCCTCTGCTTTTTAGCAGAGGAAATTGCCTACAAGACATAGTACTTGCAGCCAACAGCCAGCCAAGAGCAATGCTAGAGGCTGAGCTCAACAACAAGACTCCAGTGTCCTGGCTCAGCATCTGCTAGGAAGAAGTCAGTCCCAGTGGTCTCCACTTGGTTCCTGCAAACCACTGATACCATGGTAGCTGCTTCTGTTGTTTTCCTGGAGGGCTGCGGGCTCCGGTCTGGGACCTGCTGCCAACCATAATGTTGTCAAACAATCCCTAGGAACCCACTCCCCACCACCTTGTGCCATCCAGGCAGAGGTGTGAGACACAGGGTACCCTCTGCAAAGCACAAGGGGACAAGGCAGTGTCCTGGCCACAGCCAAATGGGTCACAAATGTGCTTTGGTGGCCAGCCCAGGACCGCCTCTCTCCTTGCTGCAGTCCCTAATTGATTGAGCAGTGCTTGGAGATACCTGCAGAATGAAAGGCACACGAGAGCAGAAGATGGTTTATTAAGAGGCCTGTGAGAATGAGACATTGGAACTGCAGACGTGCTGTACAAGCTGCAAACTCCCAGAATGAGCTTCCCACAAATGAATCCTCTCGTCAAGAGCTGTACGATTCTGTATTCATGTACCCTGCCAGAGAAGTACTTGGCAACCCCTTTGATATCGCTCTCTAAATTAATAGACAAAGGGAGTTTTATCAGAAGCAGGAACTGAAGTCAGATGTTGGTACAGTGACAGCTGCAAAGCAATTGCTGTGCAGGTGTGACAACACGGGGAAAGGGGCTGCACACAGCGCACATCTGCAGCAAGAGGTAAGAGGATGGCCCTGCCACTGACTCACTATTGCTATTAACTATTACTGCACAAAACTCAAGATTCCCAGACTCAGGACACTCTGCTTGGCCTGAAAACCACCACCAGCCCTCAACACTTCAAGCACATCTTTATACCAGTCCGATCTCTGGGTGAAGCTCTCCTCTTAGCCTCTTGGATATGGTCTGTGAAGAGCAAACTGGAGTTCAGAGCACTGCAACAGGGAAAAGCAGGTCACAGCACAAGTGACTGAGGTTTACTTGGACTCCCCTCAGAGCTCCTGGGGTCCCTCTGCACCGCTGAGCATCATAGCCTGTACTCCTGAGCACGGGCAAGCAACAGCACTGCCGCCCACGCTGATGGCATCCTCCAGCTCAGCAGTGCTGGGATATAAAAGAACGGGCTGGAATTGATAACAGCTCTCCAGCTACAGGACTGAAAGGCTCCAGAAGCAGCTGCATGCAGTCCCCAGCCAAAAGGGACTGGAGATATGAAGCAGTAGAGAAAAGCAAAGAGGGAACTGTTTGTGAGGATCCAAAGAGCAGAAGGACAAGCTTCCAGCTACCCAAAGGGAAATGCCAGCACAGCTCAGCTGAACCAAGGTCTAAAAGGTAGGATTGGAAACAGGACCCTTCAACTTCAAGCTCTTTTACCTGCATGGGTGCACCTCTGCTGTCTGAACAGAGCTCTTCTCTCTCCTCCTCAACAGCTTCCAGGGGGCTTGGCTGTGTCTCTGCAGAAAAACAGCTCCATGTCAGCACAGGTTTGCAGCCCCCAACTATCTCTTCGCTTGTTGATGTAGCTTAGTCCTTAACGCTTTTTAAACATTTTCACAGTTTCAAAACATTCTTTAGACTTGCCACAAATGTTATCAGACAAAGTGCAACAACACAGCCAGATGAAGGGTTAAAGTCACAGCATGGTGGTGTGAGGACAAAGGCACTGCAGCTTTGCAGCTTCATGGGGAGTGAGATTAGACTCAGGGAAAGTGTGTGGGACACTTGCTGGGATGGAGACAAAGCAAGAATAGAGCTGCTCTCACATTGAGACAAGCAGAGCTCCCATTCCATGGTCTGTCTCACAGTCACACCTTCTTTAGACCTCCACATCTTCGTTAGAAACAAAGTATGCCTCCAAGCACCACCATGACCTCTCCTGCTACAGCTGCTCATGAACAGGAGCAGCCTCTTCATTGATTTTCTCACTTAAAACCCTGGACCAGAAAATCTCAAACATGATAGGAGAGACCAAGGAAGAAAAACTCCTTAGCCCCGAACACGTTTCATTAACGTAAGACAAAAATTATTTCAGCTCTCAGGCTTTGCACGTTATTTTGACACTGAAAAATCTGCAAATTTTATTGCATTGCAGAGACACCTTGTTTTGAGTGATCCCTCCATGCCCAATGCACATCCAGGTGTCTCTTCAGCAAGTCTCCAGCAATCCCTGTCACAGAACTGTCTTAGAGGAAATAGGTCCAAAACTAAGGGATCAAACTAAATTACCTGAATAATTTTAGCCTTGAAAAATGGAGATGGGAAAGAAATCTCGTTTTGTTCAAATAACTTGAAAATTCTCTTTTCTTTGAATTTCCTAAGCGTGTAACTTTCAGTACTAAATTCATAACAGTCTCAAGTGCCTCTTACCTGGGCAAACAGATACCTCTTCTTCAGCAGAGTTTTCTGTGGCAATATCTGGGCTCCTTTTACTGCCAAATGGGGTCATTGTGGAGATGCTGTTCAAAATATAAATGTAACATGAATCTCCAATCCAGTAGGTGTGAGGGCCACACCTGCCCTTCTCACGCAGTTCAGAACAGCAGACAATGCCACAATTTCCAAGTGGTCAATATCTGACAGCCAGAAATGACCAGGATAACAGCAAAATATGGGTCTAAAATGCCATCCTAAGCAAAAACCTCAAAGGGAACATTTTTTTCTTCTTGAAAGGCAGAAAGGGTCATTATCTCTTGTCAGGGGAGCAAAAACACTCGCTCACAATTGAGGGACTCTCTGTGGGAGAAGACATGGGAGCTGTGCAGGTACCAGCACTTTGCCTCTTTCTGTCTAGGGAAGGAAATCCTCACAGGGGGAAGACAGACCTGCTTTACCCCGCATTATCCTCTCCCTCCTCACACTGCTCATTTTCTCCCTTATCCCTGCGCATGGGAGCCAGAAGCAGCACAGATGTGACACAAGGCATTTTCCCTGCAGCAAAGTCCTTACAGCATTACTGTGGTGGTTCCTCGGAGCAGCACTCGGCACTGCTCCTCTCATTTCGACCCTTGGATTCCTCCTTTTTTTTTCCCTCCCACCTCACTGCACAGTGTCTTCCCGACACAGGCAGGCATTGCTGAGTAAGTCTGGCACCCATGCTGACACACTCTGCGCCTTGCGTGGCTCTCTGATTAGTCTGATCAAGTATGCAAGAACACACTTTAAAAACATGAATCCCCGCACTGACAAACACAAGATTCATTAAGCTCAACCACAGGCCTTAGAGAAGAGAGAACAGCCACTGCTGATTTATGATAAATAACAAAATTCTGATAGGAAATCACAAGTGGCTTTTCTCTCTAAATAAAGCATCTCAAAGCATTTGTTATGAATCCAGGCTGAGCGTGTTTTACTCTGTGTCTAACATCAGGGCTCTCTTCAAAGAACTCACACAAAACAACTTGCTATGACATTTATAAAATGGGCTAATCAATTTGAAGTCAAACCACATTTCTTGCTACACCAACTATCTCCTGGTAACAAAGCCTATAATCATTTATTAAAACCCCAATCTTCCATGCTCTGTACAAAGCGTGGAACAAGCAGGGAGAGCAGCCCACAGAAAGCAAAGCAGCTTCTTCACAGGACTGGCACTTCCTAAACTGCTCCGCTCCCTCCAGACAGCTCAGAGCCATGTTTTCCTATTAAGTGCTGCTGAGGCCAGCCGGTTGGGGTGCCTGAGCCGTACCCAAGAGAGGCCTGTGCTGGCAAATTACCAGGAGCCAGATGGCAACACTTAATGTGCACAAAACTGCAAAGACTGCAGCCACTTCTTGCCTTGCTGCAGATGTTCCAGCTGCTCGAGGAGGGGCCACCGCATCCAGGTGCATCCCACCCCAAGGCGGGCAGCCACGAGCTCCTGGGCAGCTTGGGGAATGTCCCAGACTAACCCCACCAGCTACACCAAAGGAAAGAGGTCCCTCTCCTTTCATATCCTCCATATCCTGGGCTCTCAGGCCCTAAGTGGGCAGGAGGCCAGCGCTGCAGAGCGCACACCTCGCTGCCTTCTACGCAAGCCCACAGCTCAGCTGTCACAGGCTCATCAGCCTCAGCAGCAGCGGCAGCTGCAGGTTCCTCCTGCTCCCCAAGGCAGGTTTTAAGCTTGTTAGAAAGGTGCAAGCAAGAGGGATTTTCATACTCTGCATATTGATATTAACTGCTCAGGCCAAATGCTGTTAGATCAGAGGAAAGTTGGCAGTTTTGTTCCAAAGTAGGTTTAAATTATAAAACCCAGCAAATTAAAAACATGACATTATCTGGCCTTTCTTGTAACTTGCTCCCTGAATCCTCTCTCATTTGTCCTTCTTCTCCATAGCCTTTGCTGCTGAATTGCATCCCACAGGAAGGAGAGAAAAAAAAAAGGAAAAGAGGAGTAGGCTTAAATCTGAAGAAAATCATGTTGACTTGTCCCACACCTGTCATCTGCTGAAGTGGCTTTTCTGGAGCACTGCACTCTATCTTTGGCTGATAGGCAGTGCCGTCTGGCTTCCTCCTCCCTGCTTTCCTCTTCAGCAGTAAGGCAAGAACATAAAAATACACACAGAAATCCAGTAAACCCTTCCCCGTGCTGCCTGTGCGCCTTCCCCGACAGACACGTGACGGCATCGCTGTAACTCACCTCCAGCTCCCCACGGCTTTACTGCACCGTGTCAGGGGGGCTTCAGAGGGCAAGGAGCAACTCCTTCAACTTGTACAAGGATGCACCTCACACGTCTTATAAAGTAACAACAGCAACTGGTCCCTTCTCCTCAGCTGTGCCCCACCTCTGCCATGCCGCTCCAAAGCCATGTATTTCCAGGGACACTTAACAGCAGTGACTGCAGCCAGCCTTTCCAGCAAGGCTTGCAGCAAGAGCTGTGGTGGGACTGCACCCCAAAATACCCCAGGGAGAGTGGAAGAGCCCATATCACCAGAGAGAACCTGTGAGCCCCACACTCTGAACACCCTACTCACCTCTGTGCAGTTTGCATGGGTTCCCCATCTTCAGGCACATCCTCTGTAGGCAGCACCTGGGAGGGCTGGAAAGGAAAATTCTGGTGTTATAAAAAACAACGTGCGCAGCTGACTGGGGTCTGCTGGGTCATTGGATGCTGTCCATGACATTGCACCCAGTCTGCTGTATATTTTTATCTGAAAATGGCTCAGTATCAGTCCGGAACTAGTCAGCTTTTTCCCTCCATCCCTCCTTTTGGCAAGGTACTTCCTGTAATAAAGCCTGGCAGTATTTTTTGTTACCTTGCTGCCTAGACATGTTCTGGACATTCCATGCCCATCTACTCCTCCCAACATTGCCCATCAGCTTCCATGCTCTCTACCTGTTCTCAGCATCCACCTCAATGTATTTGTAGGCAGCAACCATAGCTTTTCTCCACCTCCACCTGTGCTGAGCTTGAAACAACCCAAGGTTTTTAGTGTCCCCTGCACTCCCCCAGGTACCCCAGCAGCCCTCACCCACTCCACTTTAAAACTTGTTTTCTTGAGCCAGAATGACCTGACCCACTGGTATAGCTGATGCTTGACCATGAGAAGCACTTTTCTGAAATTTTCTAGAGATAAAATCTGTTGCATTTTTCTTGCCTGGAAAATCAGCTGTCCCATCAAAGGAAGGGAACAGATTAACCTGCACAATCTACAGCTGGAAAATCTGTGTGCATTTTATCCCATTTTTCATTTAGCTCTATGACTTCACTTATTCTTTCCTTTAAAATTTGTTCAAAAGCCTTATGCACTGCCAAGGTCAGGCTAATATGCCAGTCATTACCCAGATCCCTTTCTTCTTCTGCAGTGTACACGGTACACTTGCCATCCTCTAATCAGGTGGAATTACAACGGTTTATTAGCAGTCCTTGCTGTCAGGCCTACAATTTCTCATGCTAGGTCTCAAAGAAACCCAAGGAGTTTTCCTCCCCCTTCCTTGAGTCTGTGAAAGGCTATGAGCTTGATTTCCACCACAGGTTTCAACTTCGATCAGCTCCATTCCTGGATGTACTTCCCTAGCAAGCTCCAAATCAAGGCTTCTTCTGTCAAATTTCTCTAACATGACTCCAACACCCAAATATCCTGTTTTATCTATGCTTTCTTTACTTCTTTGCAGCCTAACTCATCATTAACATAAAATACCACACTTCCTCTTTTATTTTTATTTGTGTTTGTCCTGAACTGTGCATTTCTTAACAATGCTTCTGCCCTGGTCAGGAACACTCATCCATGTTTCTGGTTTTCCTTGTACATCTGTTATAAAATATGGCACTAATTCAGGTCACCAGACTCTAAATCTCCAGAATTGGATCTTTTCCCTCTGAATCTTTTAAAGACCAAGAGTCCCCTAACCTTATCTGAAAGGCTCTGAAGAAATTGATTCTATTAGCACTGAAGTTTGTTAGTGCAGGTTCACAGGCTGTGAGATCTCCTGACAGCCAGGATTTGCTCTGTGCAAACATCCCCTGGCTGAGGGAGGCAGTGGCAGCAGTCGACTGCTGCCAGGGTGGAAGGTCTGTGCCCATTCCAGGTGAGGGTTTAAGGCCAGGAGTACAGGCAGCCTCCCTCAAGCACATCGTTTCCACCTTCATTTCACACATGGCATGAGGCCATGTCCTTTTTCAAGGAGAGCTTTGAGTCCTCAAGGACGGTTTCTAGACTCAGCACAGCCTAAAATCTCCCACCAGCCCCAGCAGCAGAGCAGCCCTGGTGGCACAGGGGGAGCCCCAGGGCAGCACAGGCAGCAAAGGGTCTCCAAGAGATGCAGCACATTGGAGACACGACAGTTCTGGGCCCCTCCTTTGTCACTGCCAGTGGAATTGTATTTGATAGAGGGAAAAAAATGGAGACAAGGCACAAGCAAACATCAAACATATCGATTTTGCAAGTAAATCACCTGCTCTGGCCTCAGTGTGTGACTGCACAGAGAGGCGAGAGAAAGGAGCTACCTCTCATGCTGGCTGTGATAAAGCAGATGAAAAGGCATTTAGAAATTATTTTCTCTCGCGTAAATAAGACTGGCAAATTTTGGGCTAGGGTTGAAATTGTAAAGTCTGCTCCCCCTCCCTTATTTTTTCACCTTAAAAATATCAGAAAGGCTACATCTCTTGGTTATGGCTCTGAGAGAGCTCCCATGGTCAAGAGGAGTAGGTTACAAGTTACCACTCAGCACCACTAAAACCTCTTTTCTCCCCAAGAATTAATTAGGTATTAGCATTAAACAGATAATATTTTAAAAAATACCACACAATTTTCAGTACTGATTAAAAGTTCATGCCCTTCCCAGCTGCTGTAGCTTCCCAAGGGCTTTAGAGTACACATCCACAGACCTCGAGTCACCCCAATCTTCCAGTATAATGACACCTTCATTTCCAGAGGAAAAGCTACAGAAAAAAAAAGTGCAGTTTGCTTTAAGAACCTCTCAGGTCTTTTGTATCTATCCTAAGGAAATGAAAAAGGGCACAAGTCAGTTCCTTTCCTCTGCAGATCACCTCTAAGGCTTGTTTAAATCTCCATCTGCTAAAGCCGAGCCAAAGCACTGTCATGAAAAGTCACATTTCAGCACAGGCTGCTCTGCTCTTTTTCTGCAACCAGAAAATGCAGATATGACGTTTTTCCTAAGTGTTCAATATTACAAGACAGAATATAAATATCACAAAACAAGTTAAGTATCTTTCTAACACCAGGGTAAATGATCAAATACACTTGAAAACAGGAACAACAGAGCCAAGGCTTCAGTCATAGAGAAGATAAAGTTATACAATGATCCGGGAGTGAAGTCATTATGAAAAATGAGGGTTGGAAAAGGCTGACACAAACCTAAAATACAGCAGTAATAAATACTTCATCTGACTAGCAATCTGTTTAAACTTAGCAGTGACAGAAAGCTGCCTTCCGCTCCAGCAAGAGAGCCCTGATGGAGACAGAGGCTGACACCTAGTGTCTAGCACACCCAAGTCCGAGAAAAGGTGCCCAACACCAGGACAAGGACAGGGAGCACCACCGCGGTGACAGATCACCCAGGGCAGGCAGAAGATGCCTGCCGACCACACAGAGCCTCTCCCAGCCACGAGGGAAAAGAGCACTTCCAAGGGTGAAGCACTGATGGATGCAGACAAGCATGGAGGGGCAAACAGGAAAGGCTACACTGCAAGGACAAACCCACATCTCTGTCTGCAAAGGGAAATCCAGAGCTCCCCACACAGCCACAGGTTCATAAACTGGTTTGCCAGAGCTGATGGTGGTCAGCATCATCTCTGTGCCCTCTACCTTGACACACTGCCAGGCTGCATCATTCTGAGAAGGATCAGTGGGATGTGTCGGTCTCTGGAGCACTAATGATGACTGCCAGGCTGCTCAATGGCCCCTGTCTTGTGTGAGCTATGTGTCAGCCTGTACATTTCTCTCCCTTCCACAGTAACCTGCGTGGCTGGGGGAGGAAGTCCCTAAATTTAAGAGGGGCATTAAATAGCAGTGCCTGCTTTGCAGAAGAGACTGAACCGTAAAATGGACAGAAGGGCATGGCTGCTCAACCTCTGCTCAGTGGTGAAGCTCTTACCTGGCAGTAGCTGGTGGTCGGTTCATCATCAGAAGTGGAGTTCTTCTCTTCTTCCATGCTGTGCCCTGGACTTTCTGCCTCCCTCCTCTTTGAAGGGTGGAGCCAGGTGATGTTTTCAGACTCCTGTCCCTCTGTGTCTCCATCTTCTGTACCATCAGCAACCCCATTCTCCCTGCTTATCTCCTCTCCTTTCCCAAGCTCGTTTTGGCTCAAGGAAGAACTGGGCACAACTGGGTTACCAAACTCCTTCTTATGCAATAGCTGCCTCTGAGCCTGCTTCAGGCTCTTCTGGTAAACCTCCAGCTGACACAAGATGACTTTGGTGTACTGGTTGGGGTCCACCCCTTTGGGGCAGAAGGGGATGCCCCAGTAATAGTGCACTGTGTCTCTTGCCTCCTCCTGTTTGTGCTTCTCCTCCACCGCAGTCAGCATGCAAAGATCCGGGGCACCACCAGACCCCTCGTTCTGCTCTGCTTGCTCTGTGGAAACACAGACCTTGGCAGTGTGCCCAGGCTGTGAGCTGTGTCTGGTACCTGCTCCTCCACCACTCCTCCTGGGGCTGTCACACTGTTCTGTGGTCTTGCTCTTCCAGAGTGTGGCTGAGCTCCCAGCACCAGCTTCTCCCACAGAATGGCCAGTGCAGGGCAGGAGCTGCTCTTTTGGTTCGTGGCCTGCTGTTTCAGAAGAGCTAGAAGGGCTGGTGAACAGTCCCCGAGGTGTCAGTCGCCAGGAGCCTGAAGCCACCTTGCCAAAGGTGGGACTCAAAGACATGAAGTCTTCTCCGAGAGTGCTGGGTAACATGTTACTCAAATCACTTTTTGCTGGTGAGGAAGACTTTTCACTTGACCTTGTCACAGGCTGGCCCTTCCCCGGAGACACGATTATGCTGGATACTAGTGAGCTTTCAACGATTTCCTGGCTTAACCTCCTCAACACTACCAAGGGGCTCCGGGCGACATCCATCTGTCCATTCCCATCAGCTCTGGAGCTCTGTGAGTGGGAGCTGCAGTCAGAGGGAGGGGTGTCAGGGCAGAACGCCAGGCCTCCCAGGATCTCAGAGCCTTCTTTCTCAGCAGGCTGGCTTTGGCCCTGTGAATCCAGTGCTTCCACTGACAACTCAGGAGTTGCAGTCGAGGAGTCTGAGGGCTGACAGCTCTGAAAAACAAAAGGTTGACTCTCCTACAGACATGTTCTCTATCAGCACAGCACAACCAAGGGCTCCCCCAGCATGCTGGCAGCCATCACCCGGATTGCAGATCCCTCTACTTCAAATCAGAACTCTGTACCCCAAAACAGGGACAGCTGGGGTTAAACTTCATGTCCCTGTCACTAGGAATAGTACAAAGCAACTACTCTGTGGCTGCTCTCATTCCAGTTTGTGCTGCGAATATCTACGCCCCCCAGTAAAACTTTCTTTTGTGCAGCATGGTAAAACAAGCACAGACAGCAATGTTGCTGAAGAACCCTAGTGAGCCTCTTCACAGAAGTGCACTTACACTAAGGCTCTCAGCAATGGCCTTCCTCAAGAGCTCCTCCTCTTCCTCTTCCTGACAGTTCACTTCTCTAGCTTCTTGCTCACTCATTTTCAGGGCCAGTGCAAATTGTTCCTCTTCAGTCATCTCTACAGCAGAAGAAACAGGATAATGTCAAGTCACAGCTGCAGGTGTATGTAAACACTCAGTGAATATCCAGCACATAGGGAGAAATGGGTGAGAGTCCCACCTGTCCAGGAGGAATGCAGAGAAAATCACCTAAACCTCAGGCGTCCTGAAAAGGTGTTACCAAAACTGGAGCAGGCAACACTAAATGAGAAAGGTAACTCAGGTCAAGAACCTCACTTCAGGTTTCCACAGCAATCTAAGCTCGCATTCCCTGAGTATATTAACTGCAACATGACATTTTATTTGCCATCAAACAACACACACTGCAGCTGCAGAATGCATGCTCAAAGAGAGAGGAAAAGGACAGATTTCTAAAGTGTGCTCATTTTTACATAGGATAGGCTCGGCAGCAAGGCAGGATAAACAACGTATCTTCTTTAAGAGACTTTTTTACTAACCAAGTAGCACACCTCACTGCCTTCCGACACACAGATACCTGCAACACCGCAGGAGACCTACCCAAGAGAAAAAGAGCTACATGTTGTTCACCCCGAGCAGCACGTGGAAAGCTTTGTGGAGGATAATGTTACTTGCTTGGTGGTATTATAGAGGATATTTCACATGCATACATCCCCCTTCTGCTCACATCACCACTCCACTGCATCACTAAGCCAGTCATGCATGGGAAACAGGTTTCCTACAGTTGTAACTGCTATTTCAGCAGAAAATTTATTCCTGAAATATTCCTCGCTCCAATCAAACCAAAAGTCTAGACTGGCTATGTAGAAACAAAGCATTTAGTTACTTTGGAAAACACTTATTTACTTAGATTCAATCCAACACTTTCACTCTGCTTAAAATATACAACGCCTGCAGAATGGAGTGCAGCTTGAAAAACAACTCAACAGCACTCTCAGGAGCTGAAAAATACATCTTCTCACTCGAAACAAATTGACAGATTTCCTTCAGAACCCGCTCCCTCCTGCAGGCAGAATCCTGCACGCGCCATCTCATGCATGAACCAAAGGCTCACGCTCTCCGACGGGCTACAACATCTTTAAGACATGCCATTTGAACAGGGAGGCCGCCCAAGCACAAAACATGCCTTCACTGCAGCCAGCTCCCGAGACAGGCGTTTCCCTGGATAAAGATGCATCCACAAGTTGCAGGCTCCCATTTTCTATCCCATCCTCTCCCTACCAGCTGCCACACAAACACAGCAGTGCAGCCGTGCTCTGGCCACAGCACAGCCTGTCCACGACAGCACTGCTGCAAACAGGAGCATCCACGGAGCGCAGCTTCGCTCTGCCCTTCCCCCCCAGCTCCATTTTTGGACTGATTACTTTCAGATTCCTTTATCTGTCCTACTAAAACAGCACTTAGCTTCAGGTTGTTGGTTTGGGGTGGGGTGGGGTGGGGGTGGGGGGTAATTCCTTTGAAAATTAAGAAAGAGGTTGAAGGGAAAGCAGACTGCAGCACTCTCAGGGCTCATGGGGATTTTTTGTCCTTGAACAAAGTCACTCTATGATGTTACAGCCAGGAGGGACCAGGGCAAAAAAAAAAGAGCATCCTTTAATGGAAAGCACACGACAGTCCAGTGTATGGAGAAAGCTCCCAGCCCCAAGAACAGCAGCATTAAACAGTGTATCACAGAATCAATTAGGTTGGAAAACACCTCTGAGATTGAGTCCAACCTTTGACCAACCACCACCATGTCATCCAGACCACAGCACTTAGTGCCACATCCAGTCTTTTCTTTTGCCATAATACCAAACACCTACCAAGCATTTGGAAAGTGTGTGCTGATTTGTTTTCCTGCCCAAACCATCAGAGCAATCAGGCCAGATCCTGCAAACTGGCATGTGCAGGAAAACTGGTGCACATGATCAGCACCCTGCAACACACGACTTTCCACGTGCTTCAACGAGAGCCTCAGTGTTTGCCAGTTCAGGCTATCAACATCCATGAAGCTTAATAAAAAGAAACATTTTTTGGCGAGTTACTGCTGTACATTTTGTTTTCTTCTCCCTCCCTGGCACAGCAATTTCCCCACTGGGGACAGGGAATGTGCCAGACAAATGCTGCCTCTGGCAAAGAAACCAGTGACAAACAAGATGCACTTAGTGCACGTTCCAGTTGAGTAGGTGCTCTGGAGATGGGGAAATCTCGAGTTTAAATCCACCTGGCATTACCGTGGGGAGAGCAAAGAGCAGCTCTGCTCATGCCTTCCAGCAGACCTGACCTGCTTTAAGCGGAGCTGACGGTATTTCGTGCTCCAGGACTGATCACTTCTCAGCACCGTGTGTTTTATTAAACTTGATGCTGATTGCAGCCGTCATAATTCATGATGATTAGAAACCCAGAGCGCTGCGTTAGCCCTCGACCACTGTGTGCAAACAGAGCTGGGGAGAGAGCTCAGAGTGTGCGGCGGGGGCTCCACAGATCCCGGGAGAAACAACCCCTCTCCATCTGGACCGATGCTCAGCTCACGCTCATCACTCGCCTTGCAGGAGCCCATTCCCAGGGGGAAGCACCGGCACTGGGAACTCTGCATCTCACACTCCAAAATCCTCACGTCACAAGGTCCATCCCAACGCAGCACGAAATCCCAGCGCCTCTCTGGGGACCAGGGCATCCAAGAGACCCGCAGATGGGAAGGAGGGGTCAGAGAGAAACTGTTTTTAAGATACAGCAGCCCTAAACAAATTAAACCATTTCAGAGCCTTTTTAAATGCTAATACGGCAATTTGCAAAGCGATTTATGTTCCATTTTGACATTTGCAAAGTGAATTAGATGCAAAACCCCACTAGTTGTAGTTATAACACTTACTAATAAGAGATTTACTCAAAAATAACAGAAATGCGGGATCTCAGTATTTTTACATATCCAAAGTGCAATTACAGTAAAAACATTCAAATGTGCTTTAAAGCACTGACTTCCTCCAGAAAAAGAGAGAGACTTCTTTAGGTTTTGTATTTCCATTTATCCTGTCAGGATGAAACGTCACAGATATATTTTAGTTATGGCTTTAGGTTAAAATGAATAAAACCACAACAAAGCAAAAAAGGGAGGATACGCTTTATAACGAGTGCCTGCCAATATCCGAAATTTTCCAGTTTTGAGGAGAAAGAACTTGCTCTAGCCAGAAGCACCCAATCTTTACAAAAGACCAATTTGCCTCGCAATTCAAAGAATTTATTTAAAGACACTGGAAAAAATAATTACTACTTCAAATCTTAATTTGCCTAAAAGCAAACACCAAAAGTCTAATTATAGCTTCCCACAAATGAGAACAGTCCCACCATCACACGTGCTTCAACAAGCCCCTGCTCCCCGACCATGCGGTGCCAGGCACCCCCAAACTCAGACGTGCACACTAAGCAACAAAAAAAGGCAGCTTTTGCCCCAGGAAAAGAAAAACTATTATCAATAGTTTCAACATCTAGAAACACAGCAGAACTCCTCTGTTATACAACGTCTGGAGAGCCGGCCCTGTCTCCTGTGGATTTTCTGGAGCACACTGAACACCTTTTGCACAGCACCAGCTCCTGAAACCCTACATGCTCAATGATGCAACGAGGACATCCAACTTCAGCAGATCCCTGCTCTTAGCACCATATGTTTGGTCACATTTTAGTGGCATCTCCAAGGGGGGTTTCAGCTTTAATTTGGTGCTCTGTTTCCTTTGGGAGAAAAAGAAGAATAAGAGCTCTTTCCCCATCTCTGACTTTGCTATCTTACTTGTTCAACACAGACATGCACAGTGGGCTGCAGCTCCCACAAAGAACCGGGCTGTTCTGTGCTATGGCCTTAGGCCTCCATTAAAAACAATTTAATTCACACAAGCCCTGTGAGGACTGACAAGCCCAACTGCTGCTGCTGCTTGCGGAGCACTGGCGTGCTCCATTTTGTTCAGTGATTGCTTTGGGTTTTGCAGGAGGCAACATCTCTTCCATTTTAAAATGTCCTGAATCTTACGTGCTGGATGGATCACTGCCTCACAGAGCACAGGAACACGAGTGGGGACCCTCTGGGGCCTGGTTGCTGTGATGTGGGGCTGTACAGGGAGCAGAGGCACACTGGCCATGCTCAGTGGACCCTTCTGTCTGTACGTCAGAACATGAGCAGGAACATCCCAGCCTTTAGCATCTGTTCATAGACTTATTGTCCATGAATGCATTTAATCCCTTATTAAAGCTGTTGATACTGACCCCTCCACAACCTCCTGTGACACAAACTTCCAGGAGTTCACCCCATGCTGTGTGAAGCATTACTGTCCTTCACTCATTTTAAACACATCTATTTCTTGCTATTTCCACTGATACACCCCAGGAGCTGGTAAACAACAGCTCTGAGCTCAGCTGAGGCACTGCCTTCCCGATGGGAACTTTGATCCCACCGTTCTCTCCTAACAAAGCAGCCCCAGGCTTTCCAGTCTCTCCTCACCAGGCAGCTGTTTCACCCCTTCATGGCTTGGGCTGCCCTTCTCTGGATGTACCACTGTGTCCTTGCAGAGGCCAGAACTGCACACAGCGCTGTGACAAGGGTGCACCAACATTTTATGTAACAGCAAAATGACATCGACGAAATCCCTTGTTCTTAATACCCTTCCTTACGATGCCCAACGTTGCTGGTGCTCTGGCTGCCCCCACACTGCGAGCTGGCGATTTCAGAGAACTGTCAGCTGTGACTCAGATCCTTCCTGAGCGGCAGCTGTCGGGTCAGAGCACTGTGATGTTTCAGGGACAGACAGCAGCAGAGGGGCCTGGACAGGAAAGCAGTTTGTGACTGACGGCGCTTTCAGATCGGCCTCAGCCAGTTTTGAACCCGGTGAGGTACCAACACCCTCGCACACTTATTTTGAAAGTGCACCAGTCTGCGCACACGCTGCCTGGGGAGAAAGCAAGTGACAGAGTGCCTATTCTGACACGCAAACTTTAGCCCTGTGCAGGGTCTTTTCTGCACCCCCAGCCATGTCACAGCCTTTCTGCAAGGGAAATAATCTCTAACACAAACAGCAGAAGCTGCTCAGCACCAGACAACTTCCCCAGCCCCACAATCTAGACCTACGTGCAATTTTTCTTTTAGCAGCAAACTTCGTTCGATCCAGCTGTTTTGTTCTCTTCTTTTGCAATCCACTCTCTTCCTTTGACTCCTGCTGTAATGGAAAATAACATGGTGAGTGCATGCAATATGTAAGAAATACTACCAGCTCCCTCCCCCCAACTACTCAGACACAAACACTGGTTGAAGAACAAGCGTCTATTTGTGTGAAATTTGAATTTCAAACGTAATTCATACACATTCTGTAACTATTAAAAGCTGTGTGATAAGCATAATGAGCAAAAAGAGTTACAGACTGACATAAACAGAGAAGTAGGAGAGACAATAGACTTCATGCCAGTCACCACCATGCACTGCACCTGCTACCCACGATTTTAGAGAGAATTTGTTTGGCCTTGCTAAAACATTGATATTTGTAAGCACTCAAAACAGAAAAACAGAACCTTTTTATAACTGAGCATCACACACCTGTAAGCCAGGACTGTTTCCTGCCATGCAGCTTCTAGTAGTACGCCCAGGCAATTTCAGGTGATCAAAGCTAGAATTCCCAGCCATTTCTGGAGACCCACACCAATGCATCCCAAGTGCAAGACAGCCAGCTGTATTTTCTCCTCATGCTATTCTCTCATCATATTCATAGAATCAAAGGATGGTCTGAGTTGGAAGGGACTTTAAAGATTATCTAGTTTCAACTTTCTGCCATAGGCAAGGACACCTTCCACTAGACCAGGGTGCTCAGAGCCCCATCCCACCTGGCCTTGAACACTTCCAGGGCCATCCACAGCTTCTCTGGGCAGTACTGCCACAAGTATTTCATTTTTGAAACTTGAATATTTCAGAAACTTGTTGTCTCGAGGCTCCCTGGAACAATACTCCCACGAACAACCCAAGTGTGTGCTGCTTTAAGCACAAGGACTACAGCACAAATGGACACAGGCTTAAATGACACAAATTTCTGGAAGTTGCTGTTCTAACGGCTTAGGCGAGGGCGCACACATTACCCAAGGCTGGCACTGGACCCTTTCCAATTTGTCTCTCTAAATCAGGTAGGATTAGAATCAAATCCAGTGTTTCAGGCAGAGACCCACGCCTGGCCAGGATGGGCTTTGCACTGCTCCCTCTGCAACTGCACTGAGTTTTGCTGCCCATGAGACACGTTGGCCACACGCTTGTGTCTCATTCCACCTCCTGTGCCAAGAGGAGGGTTCAAGGAGGGGCACACAGCTTGGGCTGCTTTAACACAAACAGATATATTGATTATTTTCGAGTGTCATCAATTCGTTTTGTCCTTCGCTCATGTTTCTGGACCTATGAAGTCCTTCAGACTGCACCTCTGTGCTGAGTTTTGTTGAAGACATCTCTGGCTTTAGTGTTATCTGTAGATTTTATCAATCTATACACACCACTTGCTCCCTCTTACAGATCATTAATGAGGATGTTAAAACATACAGAGACCTAATATTGATCCTCTTGGTCTCAGCCTTACATCTCCCCCAGATGAGCCTCTCCTTTGTTCGTCAGCAGCTCTTACTGACAGTCT
Organism: Cnemophilus loriae; assembly: GCA_013397755.1. Lineage (NCBI taxonomy): Eukaryota > Metazoa > Chordata > Aves > Passeriformes > Corvidae > Cnemophilus > Cnemophilus loriae. The sequence goes on along the minus strand of VZTF01003551.1, from coordinate 1,049,038 downwards.
TTTAGCAGGATTTCAATCCAGGAATGTTGCTATCTAGACCAAATTAAATTATTTATCCAACTAAGATTTTGCAAGACATACTATTAGGTGGTTTCCTGAAACCCTAATACATTACAGCTTTTACATGCCCTAATACCTACACCATTCCTCACTTCCACTGACTTAAGAATCACTTCACAACACAGCAGCAATCATGCTTGGCAAGTCCACACACACTCATGCTTGTGCCTAAGGGTTTTTTTTCTGTGACTGATTCCTTCTCTTCCCCACACAGACTGGTTTAGGTACCCCCTTTCCAAGATCTGCCACTGTCTCCAAAAGGCTGCTTCACATCCAGAGTCTCTCTTCCTAGGAGATGGATGCCAAGCTCCTGCTCAGGAGGTGAAATCCTCTCTCTTCCAGGGCCCTGGCATGGTGCCTGTCTCTGAAGTTTTCCATAAGCCACGGGATCTCCCACCCCAAACTGCCCTGCCTTGGCCTGCAGCAACAGCCCCATGCTGACCTCGTGGGCTGCTCACACCTCAGGAGATAGGGAACAGTCCGTGGGATCGCACCAAGACTGCACTAGGATTATACACTGGAGCAGGTTCAGCAACAGCTCTCCTGCCCTCCCCCAAAACCCTGCCTAACAATGCTAAACCCACCCCGGCTTAAAACAGGGGCAATTTAATCCTAACAGGCTCTGTAAATCCCCAGCTCTTCTCTCTAGGCATCAATCTTCCCCTCATCACTCCCGCACTTGCTGGAAGGTCAACCCTGACACTCTCATCTGCAGCTCTCTTCCAGGGCATGGATGTGATTTATGAGCACACCAAACTTTCCACGGCTGTGCGTGCCTGCTCTGTGCACAGAGACACACACTTACAACACACACCACGGGGCAACGTGGGGCTCGAACACCTTCAGGGAACAGTGTGCCCGGCGTGCCCAGTGTGTCCCCTCCCTCCAAGGGGAACAGCGTGCCCGGCGCCGGGCGTGCTGCCCAGATCCACGGCACAGCCAAATATGTGCCTCGGTTCCCCGTGCTGGTCCTGAAGAATCTCGACATTTACATCAGTGGCAGGAGCAAAATTATTGCAGGACACGTGTTGTACGAACCTCATACATTCGAGAAAGATGTTTAAATTGCTCAGCAACGTTCTACTGAACAGCCACGGTACAGTGAACCGCTGAAGCAAATCCAATTAATCCTGATGGGCCAAAATATATACACACATCTCAATTCCAAGAATTCTTAAATCTTCTTTATTTTTAAACCCGGAAAATAAAGCATACCTTTTAATTAGGATTTATGGCTGTTTGTACCTCTGCTGGGAGAGAGCCCCGCAGGCCCCAGAGTGCTCTGCATAAATGCAGGCGTGGATGGTAGAAACAGAAGGGGCCAAGAAAATTCAGAGAAGACAACAGGGCTTGCTCTTCCTGACCCAACCTTTAAATGCTCATCTATCTACAAGGATAATAGGAACTCAAGGGGCCACTCAACCAACTGCCTTTCTAATAAGATCACTAGTCCAAAAATAATCTTAATCAATTAAAAAATTCCCAAACTGCAGCCAATACTCTTAGTTACAAGGTCATCTCCAACACACATCTTCCAAGGGAAACTAATTATTATAGCGGAGGCGAGGTAGGAACTGCACACCTCTGCTCAGTGCCAGCCTGGAGAGCATCCCTCCTCCTTTGCCGTCAATTCAAGGCATAAAGGCCAGAAGGAACCCAAATTCTCTTCCTGTGTGTCAGGCTCTGCACTTTAATTTATGATGTTCTCTTATGAGCAATTTCACTGTCAGCATTGTACGCAGATCAAGAAATAGACAGGTTTCCAAAGTTCCTTACACATTTAGTGGAAGGCAGCCACTATTCTTCTTCCTTATTTTTGTAACCTGCTTGGTTTCACCAGACAGCAGGAAATCAAATTCCCATTTTAAAAATGCTTTTGCATATACTTAAGAGAACCTGACTCTGCCAGCAGAAACAGATACAGCTCCACTCATTTCTAAAAGCCCATAAATGGAAGCCAGTAGCCAGCATCCCACATCCTGCTCCCTCAAATCCACATGATAAACCACAGAAATCAACTTCTACTGACTCAGGGAAGAAAAGGCTACAGCAGAATGTCTCCACCTCTAAAGTGCAGACTGCAAAGTCAAAAGGTCTGGGTAATTTTACTGCTCAACAGCAGTTGGAACCATCTAACAATAGGGCACAGCCAAACACCACACGTCCTGCATGGGAAATATGCAGATGAAAACCAGACTAATTTATTTTTAAAAGCCAATTAGATGTTGGAATTGCCATGTTTGGCTCTTGCCAAGGCTGCTACTGAAATTAATATCACCCCCTACTTTATTAGTCTCTGACTTCAGTTCAGAATCTGTTTCAGCTTTGCTCTTTCAGCTCATTAGAACAAACCTGCTGGAAGTAGAGATGAACAACAAGACACAACGGGGCTCATGCCAGGATATGCAGTTCCTGACACAGGGAGAGGGGACTCTGTAGGAAAGAGGGCTTTTACTGGGCTGTGAGGAGCCTGGATTCAGATCAATCTGATTTTCAACAAGTGAGCTCAGCAGAGCCATGAAGCCTCCTCCAGAATCAGCTCACATTGCATTCTCCTCTGGGAGATGGAGGCACTGGGTCCCTTGGCACCAGCAGAGCCCATGGAGACAGCAGGGCACTGCAGCAATTCTCCCCTGTGGCTCTGCTTCGCTCGGATGGTCAGTGGTGTGAGGTGGTGTCCTGGGATTGAGTTATTTGTATTCCTAGTAGCTGGTGCAGTGCTGTTTTTCGGATTCAGTACGAGAATAATGTTGATGGCACACTAATGGTTTAGCTGGTGCCAAGCAAAGCAGTGCTTACTCTAAATCAAGGAATTTTCAGTTTCCTGTGCTCTGACAGTGAGCAGGTGCCCAAGGAGCTGGGGGAACTGGGCAAAGGGATATTCCACACCACAGAACCTCGTGGCCAGGGTATGAATAGGAGGGAATTGGCTGGGAGACACTGATTGCTGCTCAGGGACTGGATGGGCATCGGTGAGTGGCTGGTAAGCAACTGGATTGGGTCACTGGTTTCTCTTGGGTTTTACTCATAGAACCATGGAAAGGTTTGGCTCGGAAGGGACCTTAAAGATTCTCTCATTACAACCCTCCTGTCCTGGGCACTTCCCACAAGACCAGGGTGCTCATTGCCTGGCCTTGAGCACTGCCAGGGGTGAAGCATCCACAGCCTCTCTGGGCATCCCGTTCTAGTGCCTCACAACCCTCACAGTAAAGAATTTCTTCCATATATCTAACCTAAATTTCTCCCCTTTCAGTTTGAACCCATTCCTCCTTGTCCTATCACTACAGTTCCTGATAAAAAGCAGTTCCTCTATCCCTTCTTTTCATTACAATTATTCTTGATATTATCATTAGGATTATTAATAGTATTATTATATTTTATCTTGTTTCAATTATTAAGCTGTTCATATCTCAACCCATGAGATTTACTTTTTTCCCCCCCACGATTCTCCTCCCCACCATGGGGTGGGAGTGAGCAAGCAGCTGCCTGGTACTTAGCTGCTGGATGGGATTCAACTGTGACAGGTGGGCACTGCCATCCTGGCTGTGACATTTCCAGTGCCATCTTCTCCATAGCAAAATGTCCCTCAGGCCATGCCTGGTCCTGAGGTGAGTGTCCACTGTCACAGCTGATGGAAACAGGATAGGGCAGTGGCTGGGTATTCCAGCCAACTCCTAAACACACCTCCCTCCGCACCACAGCCAAAATCTGATCTGGAACATCAACACATGCTGCTGATTACCCTGACTGTGAGTATCTCCAAACATAAGAACACTCAGGGAAAGGGATGTTCTGCACCAAAGGGAAGACAGGCCGTGCAGAAATAGATGGCACCATCACCCTGGAGTCTTGTCATATGTTCCCTGAGGGCTGGCAGAGCTGATAGATCTGGCAGAAAGAGCTTGTGAGACTTGATGCCAACTTTATAAGTGCAGGCAGGTACTCTCAAAGCTCCCAAAGGACCTACCCAGGAAAAAGACCCTTTCAAAAGGTCCCAGACCAGATCAGCAGCATTTGAGTATCAATTACGCTAAAGGCTGCAGATCAGTCTAATAGGTCAGCACAACTTTTGGGCTGTGCTCAGAGCTCATGCCTGGCCAGGCCTTGTGCTGAGGAACAATCATCCTTCAGACATGGCTCCAGGGGTCTTTACCAACAGCCCAATTCATGCAGGAGGTTCAGGAGACCAGGAATCGTCATGTTCAGAGAGAGCATTGTTGGGCACTACTTGAAATATTGTGTATTTGTGAATGAACATCCATCTTCTGGCACAGGCAACCAATTCCCTGTGTGATTAAACAGCCAGGGGAGATGGGAACCACTCTACTCATTCAGCATGTCTGCATTTTCAGAAACACGGTCTGCACAAAGAAGGTCATCTCCTCTGGTTTCCACAGAGCCAGAGAGACTGTTCTTATTTTGTCTGACCCTTTCCAAAAAAAGAGAAGTGTTCCCCGAATGCAGGATTATATATAGCAGAGATCAGAAAGCCTCATATCCAGAAAACTTTTTTCTGATGCAGCTCTGCAGATGCCACAGCATAGACATGAGCAAAGAAAGGGAACTTGGCAAAATAACATGGATGAGCTTGATAATCCAGCATGACTGAAAAATTCCTGGGAGAGGCAGTCTGCCAAAGATCATCAAAAGTGAGAAGCTGGAGGCTTTCCAGGTGCAGCTGCTACAAGATCTGCTGGTCTGGAAGCAGAACTAAGGACTTATTCTATAGATACCTGCCAAGAGACTGCCAAGGAAGAAAGCCATCGAATCAATGATGCCCAAATTGTCCTTGTAGCTTTTGATTCATAAGGAACCATGTCCTAACAGATGCAAGATTAATTGAGAATGTATTGTTCTCTAAAATTGCTATTGATCTGAGCTTCCCACACCTCTTCTCGAACACACAACAAGGTCTTACCAGTGCAAGAACAACAGTTACTACATTCAAAATTGAAATTCAACTTGATGTAGACAAGAGCTGAGACAGTTACAGAAGGCAGACAGTTATTTTTTTGAGATCCCAAGTAAATCAGTTTTGCGTTTGATTTTGCAGAAAACAACACGACAAGAGACTGTGGCACTGGATCTGGAAGCTGATGACTCACAGAAAGAGACTGAACTGAATAAATCCACTCATTCAACTGACTGAACTGTTGTCACTTAAACAGAACCTAATTGGCTCTTTAACGGCCTCTCTGAGCATATCCTTTTCTGTAATATGACCGATTATGCCATCAGAATTTATTGTTTATAGACAAACTTACAGAACAGGGAGGGAGCCTAACCTTTTTATAGATGTGTTTTAAGAGACGTTTGTTTCCTCTTTTTCAGATACGTGCACATTGAGATGAATAATTGCAGACAATAACAGGTCCTGATCTTTTATGTACTGCAGCAGCTCTTATAGCTGCTGATTTCTTTTTTCCTTATAGGTTTCACAATAAAGGCCAGTGATGCAGCAGACATCTGAAGTTAACTTAGCATATTGCAGAGCTAAGGGTTTAACCCCACTGAACTATTACTGCCATATGTTCCATTTCTTTCAGGGAATTTCCCAATGGGAAAGAACTCAGACAATGTGAAGAAAAAACATCCAATATCGTTTGCCCTACAGCTTCTTACTGTTTATTTCTAGTGATTTTCCCCTCCTCACATGATAATCGCCTTATTGGAGAGGAGCACACTGCAGATGTGGGAGCAAAAGGGACCTGATTTAAGATCTACAGCTTGAGAGTGAACTGAAATGCTTTTGAAAATGGTGGAATTACAAAAAGCAGCTTAGGATCCCAAACCACCAGCAAGACAGAGCAAAGCCTTAAGAGTCACACATAAAAAAACTGATTGTAATAATTTCCTCTCAGGTACCTCGCTCAGTCAGGCGCAGGTTCTGAGGGCTCTGGGTTTCCCCCAGGCAGGGGTTCCCGTGCTCATCCCATCACCCGTGTAACCAACACAGACATTTCAATCTTGAGGGTAACGCTGATGTGCATAAGCCAACGCTGGGGATCAGGGATCTGAGCCTTGATGCCTTAGCCAGGCACTCCCACACCACATTCACCTTTATACCCTTTGGAGCTGGGTTACAAACTCAGGCTCCTGTGATTCAGAATCAGTTTACCAGACACTGCTTGTCTCTGAGCTACTCACAAGCCTGAGTTCTGAATCATTTTCTTATCTATCTGCACATAATACAGAATCATGTTGCTAAGGTTTAGCTGGAAATCAATCAAATAAAAATTATGAAAAAAAAGATTTGTAAAGGGATTGAGGAAAGGTTACTTTTAAATTACGTCTCAGATTCAGTTCTGAGAGGATTTGGTTATCAAATCCCAGATTCATAACTCACCCTCACGAAGCACGCCATTCATTTCCTAGTCAAATAGGATTTGATTCATCTCATATGTAAGAAAAGGAACGGCACAAGACCCTCTGTGCAAAGCCTGACCCCAGCACGACAGCGAGAGCTGTTCAGGCACTGTCCTGCAGCAGCAGGGCCCAGCACAGGCTCTGGGTACCCCAAACCCATCACTGACCTCTCCATCGCTGTCAGATATAACAATAAACGCATCCACAAAACTGCGCTTCTTCTTGGCATTGGCTGGGTTCCTCTTCTCTTCCTCCTCTTCCTCCCCATCCTGACCTCGAGACTCCAGGCCCTCTGCAGGCTTCTTCCTCCTCGGCATCCTTCACTCTGAAACAGAGGGAAAGATTAAAAGCCATTTGTTTCCTTCTGATTTAGATTTCCCCTAACAGTCTTTTTTTTTTTTTTTCGCTATTTTTAGGCAAAAGACCCCAGGCACTGAAACCTTATTACAAAGCGTGGCGGATTTAGTGTTACTGGGAGCCACATGCACCAGTCACCACTCATCTAGTTAAGAACACTTTATTACAGCTGATTGCTAAAAAGGGGTTTCAGGGGAACAGCAACACAGACCAAAGCCACTCTGAATGCCTTGTTCCAAAGCAATGAGGCTTTCCTCTAAAAGCCCATCAGCAAACTCCTCCACAGCATCATTCGCTGCGGGTCTCCCACCCTTCAACACAACCTCCCCTACTCAGCCCCACACCTTGACCAAAACAAACTGGGCTGTGGCAGTGGATCAAGCTGACATTTGCACACCAAACCAAGAAGCCACCACAGCACAGCCCTTTGTCAGCTTTTGTATTCAACAAAACCAGGGGGAAAGGCATTGTTCATTCAAGGATGCTGTCCTGCCGTCTGCACAGCTCAGTGCACGGCTGCTCCAGCACTACAGACAGGGAAAACACAGGCAATGGCAGCAGGCAGGCTGGAAACAAGACAACAGGTTTATCTGGCAGTCTGGATTTCTCAATGAGCAGCAGCCTCCGGAAGAACTCTATCCAGAGGTACCCAAACCATCCGCATTAACGAAGGCACTTAACAAGCAGCGAGGAACCTGCTGAGTGTTATTAGTGCAAACCTGAGCGCACGGAACAATTAAAGGCAGGTGCCCACACAGTGCAAACTGGTACTTCAGCATCCCTTCCCTTGGCAGCCCATAGGCTGATGGAGAGGGATGCACAGCAAGCATTAGGTGCTTGGATCCAAAAGAGCTTGGAGGATGGGATTGGGAAGAGGTCTCAGTAAAGGAGAGCAGCAGGATGGCACAGAGTTAAATCACCCCTTCCTGCCTGTGCTTGCTGTTTGCCTGCTAGCTCAACAATAACATTCAGTGCTTCTTGAACTGTGATGTAAAAGAGCCTTACAAAGCAGGCTGAGCATGACCAGCTCTGCTGAAGTTCAATTAAACATGTGCAGACAGAGGTTGAACAACAAGCCCCTGGTTCTACATCAGGGAGCAGCAGAGCTGGAAATGCAAGTTAAGTTGGCCGGTTCCCAGACCAGTGTCCTTCCACAGCATCACTCTGCCTTCCTTCAAGATCACTGAAATAGCTCAGATGTGCTGCCGAGATCTAAAATAAGAGTAAGAGAAGATGCAACAGAGACCCTACATCACCCAGGATACAGCCAAACCCTTCTCCGTAACACCACAAAATTGCAAACAGCCACTGCGTACAGAAACACTAAGGGAGGCCAAAATCCCCATCAGTGCTGAGAACAGCAGTGCACTGCTCCATCTACAGTCCGAGCAGCAAGGTGAGGAATAACCACGCTCCCTCCCTGTGATCTGCAGCTTTCCTTCTGCAAATACATGCACACACACGCCCAGAGACAAAAGACGATTATCCTGGTGAGTCATGATTTGCACCAAAGGTTTGCTGAGCCCTCTGAAAGCAGAATGTTGCACAAATGGGCAGTCACGGAGCCGAAGCGACTGCAAGGACCACTGCAGTCCTCCAATGTTTGTCTGTTTAGGAACCATAGAATGGTTTGGGTTGAAACGGACCTTAAAGATCATCTCATTCCAAACCCCTGCCATGGGCAGGGACACCTCTCACTATCCCAGGTTGCTCCAAGCCCTGTCCAACCTGGCCTTGGACACTTCCAGAGATGGGGCAGCCGCAGCTTCTCTGGGCAACCTGTGCCAGTGCCTCGCCATCCTCAAAGGGAAGAATTTCTTCCTAATATCTAATTTTATCCTGCTCTCTGTCAGTTTGGAGCCATTAAAGGAAGGGAAAACAAAAACAAGCATTGCTTTTGGTACAGCACTGGCTCTTGCAAAACAAAGCTGTTCAGTTCCAGCTAAGCTGAACTCCAGTGTTGTTGGAATATCCTCACTATATGTTCTCCACTTTTTTATCTTTTGCTCCAAATGGCCTCTTTGCCCTCCCTGCTCAGGGAGATGAGCCAAGCCTCACACCCAGCTGCTGTGAGCTGCCCCCCACAAAGGACATCCACGGTGGTGGAGAATGTTCCCTTATCTTTGGAAAACCACTCACTCATATGCCGTGAGGAGCACAGAAGGGCCCACGCAGGGTCACTGAGGCTTTGGAGAGGCAGTCTATAAACCTTTGTACCCCCACAACAAAAGCAACAGCAACAAACAACTGCTGTGCTGCTTCTTTTTTTTTTAATCCACACTGGTATCACCATCTCTCCTCTGACTCTGCGATACATCTTCTGCTCAGTGCTCTGTGCTAAATAAGAGATCACTGAGAAATATCAGCTGAAGTTATGATGAGTCACCTACCTTCAACATTTAAAGGAGAGAAAAGAGGAGATGTAAGAGATGTAACCACACAACTCCCACAACACTTCTGAAAATGAAGGGACTTGTGGCAAAGAGAGTCTCTGAAAACGTAACTAAGGGAACAAGACAAGTAAGAGATCACTCGTAGCTGTGCTAGTCAGGCTGTGAGTAGGAGAGCAGTAATGGCTTTTATTAGACAAGCTGGTGTAGCTGAGGGAAGACAACACGCATCAGAGCACAGACCTCCTCTTCAGGCAGCGAAGTTGAGCATATTTTGCTTTTAGCACTCTTGGAAAGGATAGTTGTGAGTGCCTGAGGGGAAGATACCTGCTTTCAGATCCAGCTAAAAAAAAAAAGGCCAGAGACTGAATTATCTAAAACTACCTTTGCAGTCCAGTTTGCAGACTCATTTTGCAGTTATCCAGATTTTTTTCCAACTCTGAATTTAAGAGAATTTCTTTGTAAACGCTCTGACAGCAAAGGTGACCTCCTGACAAGGAACTTGCACATGCCACGCTTCTCCAGTCACATTTTTAGGGATATCCTTGAAGATCCCCAACTTGTGATTATTTATCATTTTCCCTCTCATCTATCATTTTGATGAATCAGAAAGCAATTACCGACAGAATAATTCTAAATCTTGACACTGCAGCTACAGACCTGCCAAGCTGTGACAGCTTGAAAAATGCTCGAAAAAACCAAGCCAAAAAAAATGAATGACTCTCATCCCCGGATGAGTTCCTGAGCCGTTGGAGACACAGGCTGTCGCTTTGTAAACAACTCTCCCCACCTCGGGAAGCAGAGGCACGACGCTCCCCGTGCTCAGGCGGGTCAGCACCACACGCTTCCATGGAAATATCATCCCCGGACCCTCGGCTCGACCCCGCACGCAGGGCCCAGCTGTGATGCTCCGTGAGCAGGACACGAGGGCCGGCAGCGCCCCGGGGAGAGAGAAATTGTTTACAGGATTGATTCGTTCATAGAACTGGCTCTGCACAGAGGGGACACGGGCACTGCAGAGGCCACGCATGGCCGGGCGCATCCGCACAGGCTGCTGAGCTCTCCGGAGATGCTCCCTGCTCCAGTGCCCTCGAGTCCAGCCCGCAGCATCTCTCTCCTCCAAGGGCAGGGGAGGAAAACGTTTTCCCCCCTCTACATGGGGGGAAAGCGACCCTCGCCCCAGAACCCACCCAAGGTCCTTTCCCTTTCCCAACCCTCTGCCTTAGGGCACGGAGGGCTCTGCAGGGAAATTTACAAGGATGAGGTCAGGGATACTCGACAAGCTGGGGAGAAGCATGGGGGATCACAGGCGGGATAGGGGTGAGCTCTGGGGAAGGGCATCAGCCACAGGTGGGCAAACCTAAGGGAAGGGAGCGTGCAGGGGCTGCTCCGGAAAAAGGGGAGGGAGCCAGGCCTGGCAAGAGGAACAGGAGAGGCAGGAGCACCTCGATCTCAGCGGATGCGGCCAAGGCAGAGCTCCGGTTTTCGGGTCCTCTCCCCAGGGTTCAGTCCAGGAGGAGTTCCAGGGTATCTCCAGGCACAGCACCTGGGTGCCCTCCAGGCACGAGACAGACGAAGTGCCCGTAGAAGGGGACGGGAGGTGTCCCTTCCCCAGGGGACAGCGCTGGGAGCCGGTCCCGGGCCGCCAGGGGCGGGGACCGGAGGTCATACCTGGGGGAGGTCATCCCGGGGGCAGGGGCCGGAGANTCACCGGGCCCGGGCCGCCCCGTTGCCCGCGGCCTCCCCGCCGGGTCTCCCGCACCGGCCCCGGTCGGCGGGTCCCGCACCCGCGCTCAAGTTGGCGGCGGAGGCCTCATTGCCCTCAACCAAGATGGCGGCGGCGGCTTCGCTGCGTCTCACGTGGTCATCGGGGTGCTGAAGCGGGCAGCGCCATGTCCGTGGAGGGCGGGCAGCGGGACCGGACGCCTCGCTCTGAGGTGCCGGCGGTCTCGCCGTTTTCTCAGCCCGGACGCCGCTTTCTCAGGAGAAGGATGCGCTGCGTCCCTTAAACACCCACAAAAACGAGCCGCCACGGGGCTGTCCGTAATACACCTATGCCCACAACCAACATGTCCGCCGCCGCCTCCCTTGGAGGGCGCGGTGCTCTCGCGGGAGACCGCCCCGCCGTTGCTAGGCACGGAGGGGGCGCGCGGGCGGGTTCTCGCGAGAGCAGCGTGAGGCGGCGACGGTGGCCATGGCGGACGGGGCCGGTAGCAACGGGGACGCTGCGGGGCCGCTGGTGGGCAAAGAGGCGGGTGAGGCGGCGGGACCAGGAGCGGGCGGGTGGTCGGGCCCCACGAGGTGTCCTGTACCCCGGTTGGATCCTGCGAGGTGCGGGGCATCCGGAACAGGGACGCCCCGCACCTCGCGGGGTCCCACCGGGCCGCTGACGCCCCCGTTTTGTGTCCCACCCCCCTCACCCCACAGTGGAGCGGCTGATCCGAGAGAACGGACACATTTTCACCGAGGCGCAGTGCAAGGTGTGCAGCGCCCTGCTCATCTCCGAGTCACAGCGACTGGCTCACTACCAGGTAGGGAAAGGGGAGCCCCCCGCCTCCGCCCCAGCCCAGCCCCGAGCTCGGCGAGGCACCGAGCGAGGGTTTCTCTGCTTTCCCCAGAGCAAGAAACACGCCAACAAGGTGAGACGGTACCTGTCCATCCACGGCGGGGAGGAGGATGCTCACGGGAAGAAGATGAAGCTGGAGGTGAAGCAGGTGAGAGGAGACCTGATCAGTGTCTATAAGTAATGTCTACAATCAATTTCTTAAGATCTTGAGGGTAAGGATAAGTCCTGTGAAGAGAGGCTGAGGGAGCTGGGGTTGTGTAGTCTGGAGAAAGGAGGCTCAGGGCAGACGTTATTGCTCCCTACAACTCCGTGTCAGGCTGCTGTACCCAGGTGTGGGTTGGCCTCTTCTCCCAGGAAAGCAGCAACAGGACAAGAGGAAATGGCCTCGAGTTGTGCCAGGGGAGGTTCAGGTTTGACATCAGGAGGAATTTCTTCACTGAAAGGGTTGTCAGGTATTGGAAGGGAGGTGGTGGAGTCACCATCCCTGGAGGTGTTTAAGAGATGACTGGACGTGGCGCTCAAGTGCTCTGGTCTAGTTGGCAAGGTGGCGATCAGTCAAAGGTTGAGCTTGATGATCTTGGAGGTCTTTTCCAATTTTAATGATTCTCTCGTTCTGTGAACTGTCTGAAGGGAGGGTGGCAGAGGATAAACCAGACTCTGCTCAGGGGTGCCCAGCAACAGGCAGAAACTGATGCCCAGGAAGTTTCACCTGAACACGAGGAAGAACTTCTTATCTGTGCAGTGACCGAGCACTGGAAGATTGCCCAGAGAAGGCGTGGAGTCTCCCTCACTGGGGATATTCCAGAACCATGGAGTCTCCCTCACTGGGGATATTCCAGAACCATCTGGATGCAATCCCATGCCAAGTGCTCTGGGATGACCCTGCTTGAGCAGGGAAGTTGGACCAGATGGAAGGACCACCACTGTGGTCCTTTCCAGCCTGACCCATCCTTGGTTTTTGTGAGTGCAGGGTCCACCAGGGCTAAATACAGCTCTGTGGGACCTGCTGGGCTAAAGGCAGTTGCACAGCCTTGTAAGTGAACAAGGAAAATGCTCTTGGAAGGAACTTTGAGAGAACTGAGAAGTTCAGTGGCAGGTGTTTCACCAGGCCTTGTCCCAGTTCCTGCTGCCCTCCTCACTCAGACAGCCTCTTTGAGCTCGTCCTCCCGATTTCAACAAATGCGTGTTCCTCTTTCTGATAGTCTTGCTTGAAATGACAGAGAAGAACAAGGAGCAACAGCTTGTCAGGGGCACTGTTGCATAACATCACACAGAGCACATTGGATTCATCATCCACAGGAATTCTCTTCCCAGAGCATTCTTTATTTTACTTATCTAGTTTCCCTTAGCTTGGTGGCTGGAGCCTGTTGGTCAGTAAAGGCCCCACGTTCCATTCAGCCATCTGTCTGCCCCGTGACTCCCTGGGGGAACAGATTCTACTTTTATGATTGCTTCAGCTGTAATCCCTAACTCTGGCATTTGCAGGGAGCTGGGGGATAACAGCAGATGCCTCTGCACATAGTGTCAGGCTGAGAACTGCCTGCTGCTCCCTCCTCAGCTGGTGTTGTGTTGCAGATGACCCAGCTGATAGTGATGTTTGTGCTGCTCAGTTCACACCTTGCAGGGGACAAGGCTGCGTGGTCCAGTTTTGGGAGCCACACGATTAACCTTGTCCTTAACCCAAACAGGCCAGGGCTGCCCCTCTGCCTGGAGTGTTTGCCAACAGGTTAGCAACAGTAATCTGGTGCAAGAACACTCTCCAGGGAGGGAGAGGGTGATGCTGCATCATGGAAGTTCTGCTTAGTCACACTTCATCAGCTTAACACCCGAATGTCTTTGATCATCTTTTTTTAGACCCCCAAACTGTAGTGTTTCTCCTCAAAACCGGGAGGCTGGATGGGATGACCTGCAGAGGTCCTTCCCAGCCTCAGCCACTCTGTGGTTCTCTGTGCACAGGACAGCAAGCAGGAAGGCAGCAATGGGGAGGACAGGAACAAGTGTTGTCCCATCTGCAACATGACCTTCTCCTCTCCCGCCGTGGCAACATCTCACTACTTGGGCAAGACTCATGCCAAGAACATGAAGCAGCAGGCCCCCAAAGTAGAAGGTATGAGTGTCTGCAGCACCTTCACGTTGTCCCAAAGGGCTCTTGAGGTGTTTGTTGAACCCCAAGTGTGAGCTCTTGTAAGAGTGTGTGCTCTTTGCCATGAAATAGTCAGCCAGCAGCGCGCCTGCAGAGACCTGGCTGTGCTAGCCTGCTCTGTGGGCTGGCATTGGCAAGAAGTTGTGTCGTTTTTTGTTTGGAGGAAATGCAGCTAGCAGCAGCCATTGTACCCATCCCTGTATGCAGGGATCAGGTGTGTGATGTTAAGATGTAGAAACTCCTGTCACAGGATATGCTGCTCATCAAAAGGTTATGGAGACTGAAGTGACTGGTGAAACTCTGATATGGCAAATTCCCCAGGGCTGCTCAGCTGCAACAATGTGGCCTCTGAGGTTCACAGACTCAGGAGCTGCAGATTGCTGGGGAGTGGGAGAATACAGCTAGGGAGCATCAGTATGTGCTTGTTCTGACCTTGTCTGCCCTGGTGCAACTTCCTGTGTGTCCCATCCCTTTGGTAGCATCCAGAAAGGCCTGGTGGGTGGGGAGTGACACCCTCTGTCCAGGGCAGGTAGGGGTAGACGTAGGTCCAGGGCACTGCAGCTGGTCAGGACAGAAGGAAAACACAGCCACTGAGTCCACCTAAGGATGGCAGCTTGTGCTAACTCCAAGCTGGAGACTTGTGAGTCATCCAGACACCTGACTCCTGGGATCTTCCAGGCAGAAACTGTCTGTCCCAGCGTGTCTTCATGGCTTTGCTAAAACGTGTGCATAGAGCAAAGCCACCTCCAGGATCTTCTTGTTCTTTGGAGCCCTTGCTTTTGGGTGTGATAGGAGCCTGCAGGAAGAGATAGATGTTCACTGAGCAGTCTGGTGTGTGCCTTTGGTTCTGGCATGAGAGGAGCTCTCTGATCCCGAGCAGGTTACTCACTCTGCTCTTTGGCACCCTGTAGTGAGGGGCTGCAGGTTTCTCTACCACACAGAAGAGCTGCTTTCCTGTGTGGAGTCACTGTGTCAGACCTAGTGCCATTTATGCTATGACTCAGGCAAGATTCCTCATGACTTCAAGATCAAGTCCTGTGGCTGCCCGGTGCTTCCAGAATCCCCCTGCCTTTGCTGTGCAAGGGCTTGTGCCCATGTTCTGTCTGGGAGATAACAGCAGGTGGAAGCTCTTTCATACCCAGTGTTTCTTGAATACAGTCATGCTTATGTTAAGGAGAAATATGCAAATCTGTTGGATTTTTTAGACCCTGGAAGTTTTCCTGGCATACTCTGACTTATGTTACCACATGTCTTTAAATTCTGCAGTGTTAAGGGAAGAGGTAGGAAAATCATTAGTTTATTGAGATATCCTACGTTGGCTAGGTTTGGAGTTTAGATGTAGTGTGTTACTGGTTTTAATGTGGGTTTGGGGGAAATAAGGTAACTGGTTTTTACCTCTGAGTTCTGTGGCTGACCAGGAGCTCGGATTCACTCTACAGAAACGGTGCCCCCACAGAAACACCCTGCTGCCCTCCCCACCTCTACTGCATCTTCTAACGAAGAGAACAAGGACGTTACTGACCCGGACAAGTTCTGTAGCCTCTGCCATGCCACTTTCAACAACCCGCTTATGGCAAAACAGCACTATGTAGGCAAGAAGCACAGAAAGCAGGAGACCAAACACAAGCTGATGGCACACTACGGCCGAACCCCTGATGCACCAGCATCATCCTTCATGGGTGAGTTCTCAACAGGGAAGCTGATAACCAGCTGAAGAGCAGGGTGGGAGAGGAGCAGAATGTGTCTGACAGGCCTTTGGACTAGAAAATCTGTGTGGAGGGAGCAGAGGAGTATTGCTCGTGATGAGGAACTTGATTATACACCCTAAGATTGATTTGGTTGATGTTGTAACCCCCAGCAGCAGATGTTTTAGACTGTAGCTACTCGTGACAAGCTTTGGGTTGCGTTATGCGGTGTTGTTTAATCGGAGACGAGTCCTTTTTATTCTCTGTGTGGATAATCCAGGGATTTTGGCCAGTACTGTTTCTAGTTAGGTGATTGCATCCAAAATGGAAAGATAAAAGTGGTGTTTGATGCTTAAAAGTCGTCTTTGAGGGGACTAGCCGGAGATGGAAGGAATAGGTTTAACTGCACCTGCTGCTTCAAAGCACATGAAAGCCGGAAAGATTTCTCCCCGAATGCCTTTCTGCCTCTGTGTGGGCACTTCCATCTGATGAACTAATGCAACTCTCTCTGGAGCAAGCAGGAATGTGGAAAAAAAACCCCAGAGCTATTAAGGAGGAACTTTAGGCAGACAGTTAAAACTCTTTGGTTTATGATCTGCTGCTTGTGAGCGCTTGTATGTGATGAAAGCCCTCGAAGTCCGGTGAAAGCATTAGGCGCTCACAGAAAACTCCCTTGTTCCTCCCAGCAGCCTTCTATTGGGCCAAGAAGTCTTAGTACCTGCTGGATACTTGAGGTAAATAACAAGCAGACAGATTATCTTAAAATCTTCATCAAAGGCTTCTTTCTCTGTTGTAAAAACCCACACAAGCAGAAGATTAATTATTCTAATTCTTTGCAGTCCACCTTTAGATACCGGTAGCACTTATGACAAATGAGGCGCAATTAGCCAAATAATGTTCTCTCCCACATTGCGTGGCCATGTGGGAGATGGAAAAGGTGCTCGGTATCTCACGTTACCCATCTGCTCTGCACCTAATTAGTGGGGTCTGATGAATGGTTCCACTTGAGTGTGACTCAGGCGCCGACAGTGGCAGGAGCCCCAGCCCAGGCAGGCTGGGTAGGTGGGCAGTGCCCTTGCCTGGGTAGGTGGGCAGTGCCGTTGCCTGTGTGATTGATGTGTCCCGAGAAGTGCCAGCAGAACGGGAATACATACAGTCACATCTCCAGGGCACTTCAGCTCTTCAGGAAAGGTTTCAGAGCCTGGGCTCTGAAATCAGGGGCTTCTCAGATGACATGGGCTGCAGTCAGGGAGGTTTTGTCCCGCTCTCTTTGCCTGTGTCTGTGTGCCAACAGCCACAGTTGTCCCTAAACTCTCTGCTGGGACCTGACTCGCAGCAGATAAAGATGTGTTCTTTCAAAATGCAATACTGACGTGTTTGCCTGCCTAAAGTTCTTTGGGAACAAGTGGTTTGGGGTTGAGGAGTATAGTTTAGGCAACTTTGTGCGCACACCTGTTGGATGGGTTTGCAACAGAGAAACTTTGACATTGATGGTGCAGGGAAGCAGACCTGAGGGCTGTATCAGCTCCTCTGGCCTTTCCTGCCCAGATCCTGTTCCACTTTGAGAGCCAAATGTCCCACTGGAGTCTGAAATATCTGAGGTGCAGCAGCCACATGGCGAAGTGTCTGCTACATCCAGAGTTGAGCTTCCCAGTGATTTGCTGCGCTGCATGCCTGGAGTCCATCTTCTCTTTCACCTTAAGGAAATGTTTTCCTTATGAGATTCCCAGCCAGAGCCCTTCCGCAGTGCCCAAAATTCAGGAACGCTTAATGTCTTGAGGACAACTGCCAGAATTTTTGCCTGTTAGAGACTCATGTGCTGCCATACTTGCCTGTTTGGTATCTGTGACCTCCTGAACTTTCAGTCCAGCTGGAGTTGTCATGTTACACAAAACCATTGATCCTGTCTAGTACCACTATTGTTGGAAACTTTTTTTTTCCTGGCAGTTAACTGATCCGCTGACTGTAACCAAACTGCTTGAGGACAGAGCTTAATATCCTCAGTTGGCACCTCAGCAAGGCTTAGCAAAATGCTGCATTGTGGAGCTGGACATTGGGTATAATCTCGTCTGGCTGCCTTTTTTATTGAAATGCTATGAGCTTACAAATTCAGGATCTCTCTTATTTTCTGTTTTGAGACGTCCAGATCAGCAGAAGTAGGAATTTGGGAGAGAAATGGAGTTGCAAAGGCAGTATAGCATCAGGTTTGGGGTCCAAATCTGAAACTTTTACTACGCCTGATACTGTGAACTGTTTGTAGGGAACACGTGTGTGTTTTTTAGCGATGGATAAACCATGTTCTGATCAGGAAAGCTTTTTTGGCTTAGTGATTCCCTTGCAATGACTGGCTGCTACACGGTGGGGTAGTGGGATTCTGTGACCTCCTTGCCTGGTCAGATTGTTGACTGTTATTTGTCTCTGTTTAAGGTTGTTTAATAAATCAGGTGATTGAGTATCTTGCTTGTTTCTAACTCAGGCACGGGGATTGGCTAGCTTTGTGTGCTAACATTGCTGTCTGTTTCAGCTGGGAAGGGCTACCCCTGCAGCACATGTAACATAGTGCTGAACTCCATAGAGCAGTACCAAGCTCACATCAGTGGCTTCAAACACAAGAATCAGTAAGTAATGTTCTTGTCTAAGTGTGTTTCCAGCCTCGCTGTTCAAATCGATGGCCTAAATATAACCCAAAATGCAGTTTTGAACACGTGTTTCCAGCTGACTTCCAAACAGAACAGCAGGGTCTGTACAGGCTCTCTCTGTGTGTCCTGATGCTGCTCCAGGAGCTCCCTCTGCAGACAGCCCAGCCGTGCTGCCGAGGTGGAAGTGCCTCCAGTTGCTTTTGTTTCCTAATAGTTCAGTTCAGCACAGACCTTTGCAGTGAACCTGACACCTATTAAACACAGTTTCTCTTAACAACTGAGATTTTAATTTAATTAAGGACTGGCTCAGTGGAGATCTGCTTGCCATTCTAATCTCCGTTGGGATTGCTTGTTTTAAAATTTGGCATACAGTCAGCACGCTCCAGAAACCTGGATTGTATTCCTGAACTCACTCTCACAGCTGGCAAGTTAAATAATGGCATCCCCTGCATATATTATTACCTGAAAAAAATTAAGCTGCCAGATGATTAATGTCAAAAATACTTGTTCTGGAGACTGTCAATCTTTAATTTAAGAGCCTTCACTAAAAGAGGCTCAGTAATGAGCCTGGGTTGGTTAGAAAGCTTCTTAGAAGGAAGAGGTATTAGGAAATCCTACCTGAAGGGAAGGCAGGCTCCTAGCCAAATTCCTCAGAAGGGACAGGACGAAAACTGGGATCTCTTGTTGCCTGTCTATGGAAAAACAGCCTCCTGGTCCCTCAGCTCTGGGGAGTACTTGATGAGAAGACATCTTTCATCCTAGGCAAGTTCCAGCTCTTGAACAGCACAACTAGATCAGTGAATAGGAAGTATCCCACTGTAGAGAGATAACATTGAGGATGTACCCAATACACACACATTAATGTTCCCTTTAAGGACACTGCTGTTGTCAGAGCTGTTGCAGCCGCACAACTCCCTTTCAGAAAGCTGCTCTGGATTCAGCTGTGCAGTCCTGTTCAGCTTCTGCAGCCTGCAGAGAGGCAGGATGCTTGCTTTGTAATGGGAGCTCTTTAGCAGTCCTTGAGCTGTGCCGCAGCTAATTCTGCCATGCTAAAGGTGTCTGTTTACACACAGGCATGGAGGGCAAGGATTCACTTGGAAGATTTTCTGGCAAGTTGTTGCCTTGGCTGCAGTGGGCTGTTGCTCCGCTGACAGCCTTGCCTGCTGAGCAGTGATTGCAGCTGGCACATTTCAGAGCATTTGTGACATTGTCTCCTTTTTTTCTTTTTTCTTGCTCCCTTCAACGTGCAGGATGCCAGGAGCAGTGCCGGTTGTCGGACCGTTCCCGCCACAGCAGTATGTCCGGGAAGAGTCAACTGCCCCAGGAGGCTACAGTTACTTCAGCCAAGACTTCTAGAGCAAGTTGCAGCACTATTCTTGGAGTTGTCGGTGGCCCCAGAACGCACATCCTTTGCCAGCCCACAATGGTTTCATTATCCCTCTGGATAAGCAAAGCCCTTCCCTCCTGTATACGCCCGTTGAGCAGAACGGGGACTGAATCTGTCAGGAAAAGGATCCAGCTGGAAGAGACTTGCTAGACAGCAAATACTTCACTCCCTTAGAGTAGTTTTCATTGTGTAATTGCTTCCTGTGAAGGTGGGTGCGGTGTGAGAGGAAGTGTGTATCTGGTGTAAGGAGGGTTTGGCAGCGAGCTGGTAGTGGTACCTCCTCCCTGTTCCCACTCTGAGGGGCTGCCCGTCCTGCTGCTGGACTGCTCTCAGAGGGACACATGGGCACCCCCAGGCATGACAGGAGGGGACCTGTAGCCTGGCTGTGGGACCAGAGCCACCCACATGGCCAGGAGGCTGAGGATGGAGCATGGCCCTTGTCCCCAGGTGTGCCTTGGTGTTGGTGTGCTGTTGGCCCACTTCTGCTCCTCTCTGTCCTGGGCCAGGGCTCTGGCTGCCTCACCAGGCTGAACTTCATTGCCTTCTGGGCTGACAGGCACGGGACAGAGCACAGGGCCACCCACCAGCCACATCCTCCACAGAAGCACCACAGTCCCCTGCCCAGGCCGCAGCCAGCTCTGTGGAGCCAGTTGCTCCTCCAGCAGCACACCCGAGTTCCCTGCCTCAGCCAAGGGGAGCGCAGCCCCGGCCACAGCCCCAACCACTGCCATCCCTCGTGGCCTTGCTGGCTCCAGGGAGTAAATCAGGTGCAGATGTGGAGTCAGGACGGGTGCCTGCTTACAGTTAGAGGCTGGGAGGATTGAGGTGGCCCTGCTCCTGCCTTGCAGTTCCTTGTCATGGCTGCTGCTTTACCAGGATGAACCCCCAATGTTGTGCAAGGGACAGGGCTGGTAAGCAAAGCTCCTGCTTGCTTGGCCCACAGGTGGGTACTGTGGTGCCCAACCCAGCACATGGTATGTGCTGTGTCCCTACGGGGAGCAGCACATGTTCTGGCCCCATGCACCTCGTTCTCTGTACCAGCTGCAGCCGCAGCACTCCCCCACACAGCTGGGGCAAGAAGAGGTGGCAGGGCTGCAGCAGGGACAAGGCATCACACTGCCCACTCTCCTGCCAGATCACCCTCAACTTCTATGTTCCTTGCTCAACCTTCACTGCCCCAATCTGTGGATGCTCCTGTGCTATGCTGGGGGCTTGGTGAAGCCTGGGCCCTTGGTGTCCCTGTCCTGCAGCCCCTGCACTGGGCCCCACATTCTTGGCTCCCCAGAGGGAGCAGCAGGTTTATGTTTGCCAAGTTCTGCCTGGTTAAACCTTAACCGAGCTGGGTTGCTCCATCAGTCCCTCTCAGCCGGAGATAAGGATGGGCAGGCAAGACCAGGGCCTGGTGGGACGTGCTGCGCCAAACCTGGCTGCTTGCCTCCAGGGCAGGACCCAGCCCTTGCAGAGCACCCTGTCCAGTCCA
This sequence comes from Cnemophilus loriae, assembly GCA_013397755.1. NCBI lineage: Eukaryota > Metazoa > Chordata > Aves > Passeriformes > Corvidae > Cnemophilus > Cnemophilus loriae. The sequence continues at coordinate 1,027,965 of VZTF01003551.1, read as the reverse complement.
GGACAGCTGCCTGCCCCTCCAGCTTGCCCCCTGCCTTCCTCAGCAGGTCCCCGCTGATGTGAGGGCAGCAGGTTGTGGCTGGGGCTGGAAGCTACCATGTTAAAGCCAGTGAGACTGAATGGAGCTGGAAGCCCTTGTGCTGGGGCTCACCCCTGTGCTCCAGGGCTGAGGCACTCCCTCAGTGCCAGAAGGTTCACATCACCCCAGCACATGGCATGAGCCTGCTCAGCCTCAGATCCTATGCACGTACAGGGAGCTGGGGCTCCTGTGCCCCAAACAAGAGCCGTTCAGGGGAGGCCAAGAGAAACTTCCAGGAGGAAAGAGCCCCCCCAGGCTCCGGCCCCCACAGGAGCCACCGTGCCGCGCGGGCTGTGGCTGGCCGCAGGTGCCACCGCAGCGGGAGTGGCGGCGAGTGCTGGGGCCAGGCACAAGGGGCGGCTGTGTTCCCGCAGCTCCGGCTGCCTTCCAAAAGCAATATTGTTGGCACCAGGCAGGCTCCCTGCACCGGCAGCACATACATGGGCCTTTCATGAGGGGAGTGGGGATGATTTACTGCCTGGGGGAAGGGGCAGGGGCGGGAGGATGGAGCCCCAGCATGCCGGCGCCCGGCCCCTTGTGCATGCTCACTGCCGCGGGGCCCCGCACATGTAAGCCAAGGCTAGGGGGTCGTCTCTCCCAAGAGGGCATGGGGCAAGAGTGGGTCCCTCTGCCCCATCTGTGGAGTTCTGGGAACACTTCATCTCTGGGCATCTCTGGGCATCCCGCTGTGTCTGAGCTAAGCAACCACGGGTCACACATCCCTTGTGGTGCCGCAGTGATGGGAGCAGCCCATGAGCTGGGGGAGACAGGGGCACCAGAGGAGGGTGCTGGGGCAGGGGTGCACCCACAGCGCAGAGTGCTGTGCTGGCACAATCTCTCCTTGTTGAGCTGCTGGCGTGGCAGAGGCCGTTGTGGTGCTGCCGGCAGCGGGTGGCAGGCGGTGGGGCTGGGCTGCTGTGAAGGGCTTTTTGTTTGCCGTCAGTTGCTGTTATAAATCAAGCCAGGCGGCCCAGCCCTGGCCCAGCGCTGCCCCACGGCAGGGAGGTGACCAGTTCCCAGCTTCCTACAGCAGAGCCGCACCAAGCTCCAGCCTATGCCTGGCACTGCCCTGGCCCAGTGGGGATGTTTAGTGTGACAGTGGGCAAGCTGCCAGCACTGATCTGCTTGCCCTTCTTCCACTCAGCGTTGGGGAACCCTGGGATACAGAGGATCTTTCCATGTTCATCCCAAGCTGCGGCTCCCACAGGCTCCTCAGAGTCCCAGCTCTCCCTGGTGTGCCCAGGACTGGGAACATCCCCTTCTCTCTGGTTTTAATTTGGTTTTGGTTCGAAATGAGCTGAACCCAACATTTTTCTGTGCTTCCGGCACGCTGTGAACTCTGCAGGGGCGGCCGCTGCTCCGTGAAATTGATGTTCTCGTCCGCTTCATGCGTCAGCAGGAATGAACAGCTGCTGGGGGCTGCTGGCCCCCGGGACTGCTCTGTGCACCCCTGCACCCCAAGGGGACACCAGCACTCCAGACGGGGAGCAGCACAGGGTGGATGGTGCTGTGGGAGATTGTAGTACCAACCAGACCTCACAGTGAAACCGTGTCATGCTGCAAGGTGCTGGTCTGGCACAGTGGAGCAGCACGGACAAGGCTGTGCCCAGGACTCGTGGTGTGGCCCTACAGAATGAGGGGTGATGGTGACAGTGCATCGAGATCCACGCCAGGCATGGGCAAGGCTTTGTGTGGTGCTCAGCACAGCCCTGGAAGGTCTTGCTGGGAAGCAGAAAGGTGGTGAAGCAGACAGCCATACAGCAAAGGGAGAGCAGCTCTAGGGCCAGACCCTGGCCATGTGCTGGGGACACTGACCCCTCTTGATGGCAGCAGGATACTCAGGGGACATTGTTCCTTGGGACCACACCAGCTCAGAGCATCTGAGGCCAGGCTTCCCCCAGTGCCCAGGAGTCCTGTGTGGGCCAACGAACAGCAAGGCCTGGGCAAGGTGGGGGCTGCCTACCCCAGCACAGGCAACAGCATAGGGAAGGTGAGGGCAAAGTGTTTATGGGTCGGATTAGGCCACTCCAACGCTGGCTCGCATTTTAGCCACGTTTTATGATGCTCCGTTATGGGCTCCTAATGAGGGTCACAGCCACTTTATGGCACCGACAGCGATAACGCTACAACTAATTAAGGAACAATTAGCGTGTGGGCTGCTGGGCACCCAGCAACACTCAGCGCCCAGCCCGGGCCACGACACCTGCTTGGGGCTAGAGTGCTCTCACTCCCAGCAATTGGGGGGAAACGGGGGTGGCCTTGCCCCCTGCGTTCCCCGGCCGCGAGGGGAGGCTGCACCAGCGGAGCCGGGACGGAGGGGCCCGGGGGCCGCCTCTCGCTGCTGGGGGGGGAGGGCCGGTGCTACCCCCCCAACTTCCCCCGTCCAGCTCTGCGGCGGGTCGATTTGCAGAGGTGCCGGCGGAGCGGGGCCGGTCCCCGTCCCACCCTCCCGCCTCCCCAGCGCTCCGGGCGGGGCCGCTGTAACCCGAGCGCGTCCCTACAAAGTGCCCGCGCCCCCGCGGCGGCGGCAGAGCGGGGCTGGAGCCAACCCGGAGCGAGCCCCAGCCCTGCCCGCCGCCGGAGCCGTCCCGAGCCCGGAACCGNCCGCAGGAGCCCGTCACCGCCGGTAACCACGCCGACCGCGACCCTCGCCCCCGGGACTATTCGGACCCCCCCGTCCTGGGACAGTCTCGCTCTCCCTGGGATCCCCCGCGGTCCCCTACCCCCGGTTAACCTCCCCCAGCGCCCTGACCAGGCTGCCGCTAGCTGGAGGAGTCGGGTTCCCGGCACCTAAACGGGGTGTTTCCCACTCTCCTTGCCCCCTCCCATTCCTGCCTGCGCAGGGACCCCCGTGCTCTGCCTCCCGTCCATGCGCACCCACCCTCGCGGTGACCTGGGGACCTCGCGCTGCTTCTCCCCGGTGCCTCGGGAGAGAAGGAGGCTGCCCGGCCGGATCCGCTCACCCGACCCTGCCTGTCCTTCAGGGTGGGACCTCCGGCGCCGGGGGGGCCTGGAAGATGCGGCCCCTGTTGCAGGTCGTGGCGGGGCTGCTGCTGGCGGCGGCTGCATGGGGCAGGGCGATGGAGCCAGGTATGGCTGCGGGGGGGCGAAGCGGAGCCGGGGAGTGGCGGGAGTGGGGTCGTGCTTTCTGAATACTTTCTCCATCTCAGCTGGGCGGCGACCCCCGGCCTGGGATGCGGGTGCTTGCCATGGGCATGCAGCCCCACCGCTCTGCCTGCAGGGCAGGGCTGGCGGGAGCTGGGGACACGGCACAGAGACCAGCGTTTCCATCTCTGACAGGAGCAGGGTGGCTCCAGCCAGGCTGTCCCTGTGCTGCTGGGGCTCGGCTCGCTCGGTGGACACACG
>VZTF01003551.1:934528-1007321 GCA_013397755.1 Cnemophilus loriae | reverse complement strand
GGGCAGGCGCCGAGCCGCCCGCGGCACCCGCAGGTGAGCGGCGGCCCTGCGGCAGCGCCCAGCAGGGCGAGCGACCCCGGCGCCGGCCAAGCCGAGCCGGGGTGGCCGGGCCGCGGCCTGGGGCCTGTAGTGCGGCAGTGGCGGAGCGGGGCTGGCGGAGCCCGACGCGGCCCCCGGGGGCGGCTGCCATTTTGCGGTGCGGGCCGGGCTGACCCCATTGTGCTGTGCCCGCAGGTGGATGCCCGCCGCCCGGCATGGAGCAGGCCTGCGAAGTGAGCCGCCGCAGCTGCCTCGTCCCGTTCGGCACCTCGCTGTCGGCCGCCGAGCCCAAGGGCGGCCCCTTCGGCGAGGCCCGCGGCCCCGAGCCGCCCGCCATGCAGCTGGCGGCCGCCAAGCCCGGCTACGGCCAGGACCCGTCGTCCTGCTACATCCCGCTGCGCCGGCTGCAGGACTTGGCTTCCATGATCAACGCCGAGTACCTCGGCGGTGCCGCCGACGGCGCTGAGGCCCTGCCCGACCCTGGCTCGCCGGCCCCCCGCCTGCCCGCGGCGCAGGACCCTGCGGCCGAGGTGCCTCGCGGGGCCCGGGCCTTCCCCCTGCTCCTGCGGGACGGTGGCGAGGAGGCGCCGGAGGAGGAGGAGGAGGAGGANGAGGCGACAGGGCCCGGCCCGCGGAGCCGCGGCCGCTCCGCTCCGCAGCGGGGCCCCGACAGCCGCCTGCAGCCGGCCGAGTCCGTGCCGGACGGCGGCCCCGGGGAGCACCCTGAGTCCTCGGCGGCCCTGCAACTCGTAAGCACCGTCGGGGCGCGGGCGGGGGGGCCGTGGCCGCTGCCATTTTGCGGTGCGGCAGGGCCGGGCCGGCCGCGCTGCCTCCCTCGCCCCGGCACCCCGCAGGATGGGAGCCATCTTACCGAGCGAGGGGACCCTGCCGGGGCCGGCGCGGGCTGTCACCGCGCTCGCCGCGCACCTGTGTCCCGGCGCGGCCGCCCGCGCTCCCCCCGCCGCTTTTTCTCCCGTCAGCAATAAGAGGCACCATCCCTCTGCCCAGCAACTCGCTGCGGAGTTCGGTGGAGTTTTTTCTCCGTTGGAAGGGGTTTTTTTGAGCGCAGTGCAGATGAGGAGGGCAGGAAGGGAGCGTTCCTATCTCCTGCCGCTCCGGCTGAACGCTGTCAGAGGCTCTTTGTCTGGCCAGGCCTGAGGTTCCCGAGCTGTGAGACCTTGGCGGTGGCCGGGGAGAGGCCGTGTCACGGCCTGACAGACCTCACGGGCAGCAAACCTTGCCTCTTATTCATGCTGACTTTTTTTTTTTTAATTTCTCTCTACACTCACAAATTCCTTTAATTATAATATAATTAATAAGAAGCAAAACCTACGGAACTTTGGGAGTTCTGAAAGGAGATAGATGCATTTAATAATTCTTTGGTGTGATAGGCTTTTGAATCCACGTATAAGAGATGTTTGTCAGTGTAACCTTTTATTTGCAGCCATATATGTATAATTCCTGCAGTTTTTCGGGTTTTATTTTTGGTATATTTCTTCAATATGTTTTTGCAACCTCCTTGCTGGAGGATACTCTGGGCTTTAAGTATTGATGCAAGGTTTTAAGATTAGCTCGTTTGACAGGACTAATACCGAAACCATCTTGCTCTCTAATTTCAGTAGAGCCACTGATGCCGGACAGATCGTGCTGGTGCGTGCAGTGCTTGGGAGGCAGGATTGTGTTCCTGTGGGAACGCTCAGTGTTCCTGCTGCATGCTCTGGGAGATGGGGAGCACTTGTCACAGAGTGCCCGTGGAAGGGGCGATTTCAGGAGGATGCTGACAGCAGCTTAATTTGGTTTGTTGAACAGTTCAGGCTTGGAGATACTGTTCAGCGTTCCTTGGGAAGAATCCCTCGGTCTTTGGTGCTGAGAGGCTGCTGTGGGTCTGAGGTTTGTGCATGTCCTTAGCTTTGTTTTGCAGAGCAAAGCGGCGATCTCTCGCAGACATGTGCTCGGTGATGCGGTTGTGGGAGGGTCTCACTTTGTAAACAGAAGCTCGCAGAGGTACTTTCACGACAGTTGCCTTTACAATGTGCTCCACAGAACTGCAGCTGGTATGGTGACAAAACCGTCCTAGTGATGGAACCTGTTATTTGAATATGCAACGAGGGTTGACTTTTCAGTAAAACTGCCTTACCTGTGTGCTGTAGTTAGCCTTGCTGGGTTGTTCTGGTGACTTGAAAGCATAGCTGCGTTCCTAAAAAAAAAAATGCAAAGAAGAAAAGCATTTTTAGGCAGCCTGAGGTCCTGCTTTCCCTAAGTCTTGCATTCTTTCTTCAGTAAGTAAATGCATGTTGTCTGAGTGGTCCTTCATTTTAGCCTCTCTGCCTGTGGAATGGGAAAAGTCAGGGATTTTCCTTGCACCAAGTTACCACTGAGACAATTCAAATCTTTTAATGGTTGAACATGACATAGTAGCTAGAAATAACCAGGTTTGCTCGTTAGGTCATGTATTCATTTAGGCATTTAATTCTAGTCTCATCTGTGTTTAGTAACTGGAATCAACTTTTTTTTGAGAGCCTGCTAAAACTTGAAACAAAAACCTACCCCAAGAAAAGCACCACAAATCCCTGGGAGTTCCACACAGCTGTTTGTCATAGCTGGGCTACTCTTACAGGTATCAGCTTTATGCTGCCTGGTGATGGGGCTCCTCCACCTTACAGCAAGACTGTCTCAGAGCTTTTATTCTTGAAGCTCATGACTCAGTGTGCCACTGCTGCTCAAACTTCCTGTTTTGCCAAGAGGGAAGTGTGTGTGTATCTCTGATGTCTGTGTCTGCCTCTTGCAAGATTTGAATTTTTCGATAGATTCTTGCTTTGAAAAGGCCGATTTCTGAAATGTCAAGGGTGCTTGCAGCAGAAGGGCCAGAATTTGCTTTAGTCTTAAGTGGGATGCAAAGTCCAGCATTTTAAGTAATGCCTCTGGGCAGGAGAGGTGGTGGCAGGTATTGTTTTGCATGGGGATTTGTTAATAGCCCTGGCACCCACTGCTCTCAAACATTGCCCCAAACAGGGGAGGTTGCTCAGGTACCATTCAGTTGTAAAGAGAGATGTGCATATTCTGAAGTAAAGCTATTTTAAGTGCCAAGTTAATCTTCCCTTAAGGGTGTCTGAAGTTCCCAGCAGCTCCTGACAGATTTTGTGTTGTGGAGAAGGAAATGATAGCAGCAGTTTTTTGGTGTTGTTCTCCAGAGGTGGTGATACAGTGACTGCTGGCAGCTGCTGGCTTGCTGCCTTGTGCACATGTTGGGCTATGGCCATTTAAAGTTAAATGGGTGGTTGTTCTTTAATATCTCTGTTCTTTACCATCTTAATGTGAGCTTGTCTCCAGTGCTCTCCTGGCCTTTCCAAGTTGCAAAGGCCCTGGACAGCATTATGTCGAGTGGGAGGGAGAAGTGAGTCCAGACTCCAGTCCTGGGAGGGGCGGGTACAGCCATAGAAGGTCTGAGTGCTGTAGATACTGCTTGAATTTGAATGCTGAGGAATTGGAGCATGTAGACTTGTTTCTTGCAGAACTCCTATGTGGAAATTTTGCTCTTTTAATGTAACTTTTGATGCCTTATTACTTCAGTTTGTTGGCTTGTTGGTTTTTAGTTACTATGCACAAAGTATGTTTGAGTAGTTTGATTTGCAGAGTTGAGCATTTGAGGAAGCAGAGTGTTCTTGGATTCAGGTACATCTGGGCCACTCCTGCTGTGTGTGCATTCTGCATTCACAAGCTGTTTTCTCCACGGGACCCTGATGGTTTCAGACTTCAGGATGTGCAGAGGCTTGCATGAGGCTCAGCGTTGCTTTTCATTATTATTTCCTTGTTGTCCATTCCCACGATGCGGGAGTGTGATGTTCAGGTAATAACAGTGAGAAAGTGAGGTACAGGGAGATCTAGAGCCAGATCTTTCAACCCTAAGAATGGCTGCTTGCAGGGCTGGGTGTGAGGAATGAGTGAGGCACGCATGTAAGGCTCCTGGAAGGTTTTTGCTTTACCAGAATCACACTGTTTGCACTGTGTTAAAAGTACTGAAGGCCAGCAGAATCCTCTCGAGAATTAATCCAGGATGAACTTGAGTTCTGTTCTGATCTGCAGCTGTGGGAGGGTACTCTCGTTATAAAGTGTTGATGTTGTCTGTGTCAGAGTTACTCTGGTGCTTGGTTTATTAACTGACGTGCCTGGTGCCATTTCTCTCTCTGCTAAAAATAAAATGAAGGAACCAAAGCCACGTGATCCTCACTACTCCTGTAAACATTTCTGAAAGGATCTCCTACTACAGACTGTTGATTCGAAGTGTAACTAACTACTGTTAACATTATATCCCTGAGATACAATAGGCATGGCAGTGGTTTGTTTCAGCAAGAAACGTAAATTTCCTTGGTCAGTTGACATCTTCCTGGTGAGGAGATTAATTCCGTTTGGCTGTGATTCCTGTGGGCATCGTCACCCGCTCTGTGCACCTGAAGAGAACAGGCTCTTTGTGTGCTACTGTCCCCGTGCCTCTGATCTTGCACACATCTCTCTTTGCCACTAGGATTTACACTGTTTGGAAGATGGTGTTATGTCACAGAAAAGGGCACGTAGCTGGATCTTGCCTTGCTGTGCAGCCTGATGGCACCCACCAGGCCTTGTACTGAAGGGCATTCCTGTCTCAGATAGCTCTAAACTTACCTACGGAGGACTTCAGCCGTGGTGGGCATCCAGAAGAATGGGTATTTCCCCGGTGAGGGCCCTGTCCTGGCCTGTGTTACTGCTTGACCATAAATTTTTGAGGTCCTTAATGACTTCGTGCTTTCACGGTGTGATGATGCTGCATTGCCTCTTGGTCTTGATGGAGGTGTGAGTGGGTGGGTGTTAGGAGCTGTCACAGCAGGACCTGCTGTGTGTGAGGGTGTGAGAGCAGCTCATTCTGAGGGTTTTGAACAGTCTGTAGGATCCAGAGCTCTCCTGCACAGCAGGTTGGATCGTGGAAGCGTTTTATCATAGTGTTTGGCTGAGATTGCCCTTTCTCTCCTCGTTTCGTTATATTTGTTCTGTGATTGCTGGTCAGGTGTGAAATATCTGTTTGTGTACGTTGTGTTACAGGAAATGACTTGGTTTCTCTAGAAAATACCTGGTGTGCCATGTGAAATTTGATTGACTGATGCCTTTGCGGTTCATGTTGTGAAGCTGAACATGTCTGTTTGCAAATAGCAAAACCAGAGGTATTTTCTTGCAGATTGGACAGTTTTGAAAGTGATGTTTTACTGGATATAGTGACAGAAACCTCTGTGTAATTTCTCCTTTCTAAATTCAAAACTTACTTTTAAAACTTGAGCAAGAGAGAAGTTGTTCAAGCAGTGTCCTGGTTAATACACTGATTGCAGTTGTAAGTCTGGCAATAGTAGCAACAAAATTGGCTTTTACAGGTGTTTTTTTGGGCTGGATGCTGTCTCTCAGGCTCTGCTGGCTCTGCTAAATGACTATACGTGCTGGTGATTTCTTTTGGAAAAGTGTATCTCCCACAACTTGAATGTTTTTTTTCCTAACAGATCTTAGGTTGTTGAGGGTACAGGGATTCAAGTTTTGCTGTTATAGCTTCTTCTCAAGCCTTGGTAAAATCAATGATAGTGGTTCAGTTTGATGCTATAGCAATAACCTTTGGCTTCAGAGCAGCATATTCTGCGTGAAGTCATGGATTTGCTGATTGCCTCTTGCAGTGTAGCAGCTTCGTGTTGCACCTTATTACACCCTGTTCCCTGAAGTGGAGTTAAACTGTGTGATGTGCAACAATTATTAAGTTGTTTTTTTTTAATTGCCCCAAGTTATGTGAACTAATCTGTAGCTCAGTCAAGAGGTGAACTCTGAATATGATTAACAATTACTTGAGCCCCAAGAAAAAAGCAGTATTCTCCAAGATGTAATTGCGATGGTATTTCTTAAAAATATATTCGTAAGTCAGAAATTGGTGTTATGGGTGCTGATCAATTTTCAGTGCAGTTGCTTAGAATATACTTCTGCTTCTCTTGACTGTGACTGACAGCTTAGATATAGTAATTTTGATTGCTTTTCAGTTATTTGCTCTGGCATTTAGAAAGGCACAGGAGACAGAAACATCGGAAAGAAGAAATCTTAGCAGGCAAGGGATTGTCCTAGGAGTTAAAAGACTCAACAGTTTAAGTGAATGCCACTTTTACTACCAAAAAACTATGACCTATGGTTTGTTCAGTCTGCACAGAGCCATCTGGTGCAGAATGGTAACACAAGGGAGTTTGACGTGGCTGCAGAGCTGTGGTGCCATGCTGAGGAAAACAGTGAGGTGGAAAGTTTGGAGCCCCACTGGTTCAGTCCTTGGTCAGAGCACAGGCGTTGCTTTGGCTGATCTGAGTGGGTGCTCCTGACCCCAGTGCCCAGGAGAGGGGGAGATGTGTTGGAGCAGGTGCCAGCTGAAGTTCTCTGTTCTTGTTAAATTAGAAATCTGGTTCCAGTGCAGCTGCTTGCAGTAGCTCTGCAGCAATGATTAAATGTGCGACAGAGATAAAGATGGCCTGGGTATGGCATCCATCTCTTTTGTGTCCAAAAGCTTTGATGAAGCCAGGAGGAATTTCAGCAGTGTGTCGTGCCTCTACTGAAGGATGGTAAAGCACTTGTTAAAATTGACATGCTGACTCTTTGTGGTTCTCATTAAGATTTATCTCACACGGTTCTTTGGAAAAATGGCAAAGGGAAGTTGAGAGAAAAGTCACCTTGTGTATCACTTCTTTCCCTCTCAAGGGCAGTCTGGTCCTGGCTGGGTGCCCTCACTGCTGTCTCTAGCACAGCTGGAGCAGAAGCATTGTGCTAGGTTGTCCAGATTCTTTGCCTGGACTGGTTGTAGCCTTGGCAGTGATGGAGCTGCATGATCCACAGGTGAATGAATGGCTTTTCCAGCAGCATCCCCTGCTGCCTCTATGGGGCTGAGGTGCTGCTGGGGCTCTGGGTGAAGAGCAAGGCTACAGGTGGAAGGGACACCACATGCGTGACATCAGGGAAGGGAGTGTTTTGGGAGCACTGTTGGTGGCTGAATCACAGGGAAAGGGCAGCGCATCTCTAGTCCTGGAGGTTTCCCCATGTGTTTCCCATCTTCCTCCTCATGGGGTGGTGCGCCGGGGTAGGAAGGATTAGTGAGAAAAGCTTTGAGTGAGTTCTTGATAGGAAACTTGCTCTGTTGGTTACATGCAGTACTGGGACAACTGTGGGTGTTTCTGGAGATAGCACATCCCACTGCTGGGCTCTTCAGGAAAAAACAGTTTTATAGTAAAATAGTAATATAATAAAATAGCAGAGTAATTTGTTTTAACTTCCAGACACTCATCAGAAATAATGCACTGGGGACCTTTTTGTATTTTCAGACATTGGCTTTAGCATGCGAGACACCAGGAGTGTTGAGTTGGATGGAGCAATCCAAGTGTTGCATCCAAGCCAAAGGATAGGGTGCCTTTTGGTGTGGTATTGTTTAGGAAAAAGTAGACAGTGAATTTCCTGTACAGTAGTATCTCAACACACTGGAAACTTCCAGTTTCTTTTTCAGGTGCTGTAGTGCCTGCAGTGCTGAGAGTGCAGTGAGGCTCTTGCCCTCAGCCTTCCTTGGAGCTTCTATGTTCCACTTGTTTTGGAGGAGTGTGTTCACAACTTTCCCTCCCACTGTTGGTGGAAAGATAGAAACCTGCTGTTGGCTAACACAAGAAGGGTGAGGAGCAGAGTGGTTATCACCCTTTTAATAGTTCCTCCCCTTGCCCTGATGTTACTTTGTTGTTTGGTTTTCCCAAGCACCTGTTCAGACTTCCTACTGTTCTGGCTAATGTGGTGACTGCCCACAGATTTCTAAACAACAGCAGTGAAACAAGTCAGATTCCTCTTGGTTTTACCTGGCTGTCCTCTCACAGTACGTTCACAATGTTTAGGGAGCTGGATTCACCACAGGAAGGTTTGGAAGCCTCTCAGAAGCATAAGTTTGTGGTACCTGGTGCCCGAAGCATGAACCTTCCTCAGGTCGTGGCTTTGAGCGTGCATATCAAGAAATAAATAAGCACAAGATAAATTTATTGCCCTGCTAGTGTTCAAAAATTCTGATTTCATTTTTACTAGGAATTCAGAAAAAGCAGTTGAAGTTTCATGTGCAAAATAAAACTTAATTTTATATGAATAGAATTTTTGTTTCTTTTAAAAGAATGGTGCATGTGGGTAGGGGGACTTACGTGCTGAATGCCACCTCATTTTCAAGAGGTTATGGTTTTGTGTAAGAGGCATCTCTTTATTTGGACTAGCAAAATGGGATTATCCCTTCCTGTCCTGTGGGTGAGTAAAAACTTCTGCAGAAAATGAGATCCGTCAGCCCCCATTAAATGTTTGTTGCCTTTAAAGAATCCCATGGACTTAAAAAAACCCAAACAACATCGACAACCAAACCAAAACAGGCAGCAAGCAATTAATTTAATTTAATTCAACCCAACTTACATTTTTTAGCTGTTGAGGTTCTAATACAGTATTCACTTTTTGCACTGTACATGTTGTTCTCTAGTTCTGCTTCCTTCTGGTTACAGCTCAAGCTGTAATGAATAGAGCATACATATATAAATTAGAATAGCCAAGTTTCATTTTGCATAGTTTGAATCTGTTTTTCATTTCATAGATTTGGAAACTTCATGTCTGAAAAATGAGCACTGTGTTTATCAGATGTCTTGCTTGTGAGCAATTTGTTTGATAATACATAGAGGAGCACAGAAGTAAGGCTGAAAAGGGGACAGATCTGATGACCTGGTTTCAGTTGGGGTTTTTTTTTTGCTTGTTCTCTGACATAAGAAGATATTCGTGGGTATTTGTTCTTTGTGAGAATTTGCAAAGTTCTGGTAATGCCAGCAGTTCCTCTCTCGCTGGAACAATTAGTGCTGAATAAAAGAGCCAGGTTTAAAGAGAATGTGGTTTATCACTTAAAATGTGTGCAGATAAAAAAGTATGAGAGTCTGTCTGTCCTCTGCTTCAGGCTCCTGGCAGTGGTCTGAAATCTTGTGTCTGTTTGTGAATTTCTCTCCACCGGGAATCTGGGTGACATCATACCCGTTCTCTCCCACTTCCTCCTCCTGCCTCCCTCAAACCTTGCTGTCAGGTGCGTTGCTGGTAGTTAGGATGCTGAAGTGCCAAAGCTTTCTCTTGCACTGCTCTTCCATCCAATCCATAAGGAAAACTGTCTCCACTGAGTGAAACAGGGATGCTGCTATGCAGTTATCTTGGAGACTGAGACTTGGTGTTCTCTAGTCAGTACATTCTTTATTTAAAATCTGTATGTGGATAACTCCTGACCTTGATAGAAATGCTTCAGGATGTAGGAATTACTCAAAGCAGTCCGTTCTTCTCTCTTGATTTTAACCTTTCAGGGTAGTTCTTATGTACTTATGGACCCTGAAAAACTTTAGTACCCTGGAAAAGGGTACTAAAAACTAGCCAAAGACGACAAATACCCACAAGCATGTTGATAACAGAAGTTTGGTCTGTATCATAATCTCTGCAGTATTTTTTGCTAGTGAATATTTAATTAGAGAGTATTTAACACTTCTGGATGATAATGGTCCCAGATAAGAGGTAGTGTACTTTGTCAGACATGAATGTAGGTCAGACAGACGCCTCCACTTTTTGCTGCAGTGCTGAAGCTGAAGGAAGACTGGAGCAGTTGGGACAAAGGGCATGTCCCCAGGTTCCCAGCAGCACAGGCTGCCCATGGGCTTCCAGCAGGCTTCTCCAGCTGCTCTGTTTGATTTGAAGCTCGCCATAAAGTGCCGGTGTGATTATTACTCTGGTTTCTTCAGATATGCCATTGCGTGTCGTGGTTTGGGTGGGGGTTTTGTCCGTATGGACTCCAGTTGGACCTACCCCTTTCCCTGTGCAGGGATTGATTCCTGTAAGTTTTGTCACAGCGAGTGCAGGGTCAGCATTGCAGCCTCCCTCTGTAAAGGCTTGAAGCTCCTGTGCTTGGTAATGGTACTTTGTATGGAGGAAACTTCAGTGGCTTCTGTTTGCTTAGTTTCAAATATTTCTTAAACTATCAAGTACATACAATGTAATTTTCTCTCAATTTTTGGGGTTTTGGGGTTTTTTTTCCCCCAACTGATTTGGTTTTGATTTCAGAAAAGCTTCTTTAAAACATGAATCTTTGATAATGAGAATTAATTTCTGGCTTCCATCACAAGCAGTTACAAATTTTGCTTTGTTGTTGTTCTTAGTCTCTTCTCCTTTTTACCTTTCCATGCAGCATTCCCAAACAAAGGTTATTTCCCAGTTCCTCTCTTCTCTCCGTGTCTGTTCATTTTTCAGTGCACGAGTGTTGGGTCTGAGCGAAGTGATGAACCATGGATCACTCACACTTCTTTCCATCCTCCCTTCATTAAGAACAGTACAGAGGTAGGAGTTGACCTTTTAACTATCTGTCAGCAGCAGTCACTGTATGGAAATTTCATCCATTGCTGCTTCATTTCTATGACCACAGTTAAAGGATCTGGATACCCTGGGACAGGAGCTGTAATGGACAGAGGAATAATCCTGAGTGCTGAGGTTAAAACTGCTCTGTTTTGTCTTAAACTGTACTGACTCAGTGAGGTTGTGCTGGAGCTGGAGGGAAACTCCATCTCCTGAAAACTTTTGGAGTAGCTTTAGCAATGCCCTTTCAGGCTTGTTCTGGGAGTATTTTAATAGGGAGAACTTGCCCCAGTTGCTGCCTCTGCTTTGTGAGGGCAGAGGGTGAATAACCTGTTCCACTGAAATGGCAGGAGCTGGGAGTGGCCTGTCCTAGGCACAGGGCACCTGTGACACCAGCTGTGGGGTTGGTTGTGTTAGTGGATAACTTCTTTATAGAATCACAGAATGGTTTGGGTTGGAAGGGGCCTTAAAGACAATCTAGTTCCAACGCCCTGCCATGGGCTAGAATACTTTCTATTAGAGGAGATTGCTCAGAGCTCCATCCAGCCTGACCTCAAACACTTCCAGGAGTCCAGGGGCAGCCACAGCATCTCTGGGCAATCTGTGCCAGGGCCTCACTACCTTCACCGGGAGGAATTTCTTCCTCACATTTAATCTAAACCTACTCACAGATTATGGCCATTCCCCCTTGTCGTGTCACTCTGTGCCCTTGTAAGAAGTCCCTCTCTAGCAGACTGTTTGGCCCAGGCTATCCAGGTGCCTTTAAACGTTGTCTTTCCCTCAGGTTCGTTTTGGTAGGGTTTTTTTTTCTGCTAAGAAAGCTGTTGATCATCAGCCAGTTCAGCCATATCTGAGGTTGGTGGCTCGTAGGAATTAGATTAACTCTTCGTCATCTTGTCCTGTTAGGGAAAAAATAATGATCACTGAACTTTAAGGAATAAAAGGTAGTGGTGGGGGCAGGCTGTGGACTGATGCTCAGCAAGCTTCCAGTTCTAACTAATAAGAAGTAGGTATTTGGAACAACTTTAACCTTGGCATGGACAGAATGCAGGGAGAAGCATTAGAGTTGCTGGCTGGTCTGGAAATGAGAAGGTTTGAAGAGAGCACTGGAAGCTTATGGGGCAGAGTTGTTGCTGCTTCTGCCCCTGGCAGTGACGTTTAGGCCGCCTCATGTGTAGGGTGTGACTTACCTAGCAGCTACCAGTGTGCTGAGATCTGCTCAGGAGATATCCCTACCCCATGCTGCTGCTGCCGGGCCCTGGGCAGGTGTCTGCTGTACACTCAGAGGAAGAGGTTATTAGTGTCATTGTTTATACGGTGTTGGTTAATTACCCTTTGGATGTGGCCGCCTCCTTTTATTTTGATCCTTGGCTTTGATTCTGTCGAGTTCGTGCCTGAAACAAGCTTGGCAGGATCTTCCTCCATTATTTTCGGGGGGTCAGTGGCTTCTTTCTTGCTTTTCTTCATCCTCCTTGCACAGAGACTCTTTCGCTCCCCCAGCCTTTCTGCAAAACATGTTCTGTCCCTGGCTTCATTGAGTAACATTGTTTATAATTAAGTCAGGAATAAACTGTAACAGGGCTTTCTTGGCCAAGTATTTCCACGACAGCTTTCCAAAGCAGGTCCGAATTGGAAGTGTGCAGGGCTACAATGGCTGCAGATCAGTGCTTGATCTCTGGACAGATGTCTCTTTGGGTATATGAAACTGAAAATTTGAAATTGCCTGTAACAGCAGATATATCTCTGCCACTTTGTGTGCAGTTCAGTCCTGCTATGGCTCTGCCAAGATGGTCACATCCCGTGTCACGCTGTTGGGGCACGTGGGGTGTCTGCAGCTGTGCCTCCAGCTGCACTGGAGGGGCTGGTGCTGCTCTGATTTTTATTCAGAGATGTCCGGTGCTGCAGGGAAGATGCACTCTGTGGCTGTCAGCATTGTCTGTGTTTGTGGTCTTCTGCTGTGTGCCATTTCTTCCAGCAAGATTAATGGATTGAAGAACAGCTTCTAGTGACAGAGCCAAGAGTGGTTACTGGATAAGGGTTATTTTTTCCACTTTTTAATGATGTGGTTATTTTCAAAGGAGGAAGATTGGTGACAGACAGTTGAGGACTGACTGTATGTTTACCAAAATAAAAACACTTGGAAATTTAAGCTTTCTTTGCTTGGTATGTTTCATTATTTGCTGTATGGTGAGAACTTCAGGAGGGTAAAGGTACTTGGCTTTCTAATAGAAAGTCTCCTTCTCGTGAAGCTGAGCACCAGCGTTTGGGATTTCACTTAGTGAATTGCAGACTGGTGTGTTTGGTTCTCATAGTACAAATTCAAGAGGTGACTTTGCAAGTAGTGTTTATGTCATCCTGCTGCTGAATCTTGGCTTGTGACCCCTTCCACAGTAATCATTTGGGGTCTTTGGTGGAGAGGGTTTGATTAAAAACATCTGCAAGGTTCAGTCTTGTTTTGTCCAAAAATAGCACAGAGTGATCTGAAATGCTGCATATCATCTTGAGTTTAGGCTGTAGCTTGTCCTATCTGAACAGCTAATTAATGCCAAACATTTGATAACAGAGCAGACAGTACTGACTCCCTTGGGGAGAACATCAGACAACACAAAACTGTGATGTTCCTCATCAATGGAGAAGGCCCTGTCCTTTCCTTCCTCACTAACCAAGGCTCTTACCTGGTTTAATTTCTTCAGTGTATCTCCACTGGAGTTACAACGTGGCGCTTACCCAATCTGCAGTGGCTCACAAATTTTCTTGTTATTTAAATACTTGAATATTTCCATGCTCTGAAGGTGAACAGTGCTGTGATTAGATGTAGGGGACTACATCTGAAGTTTATTTTTTTAAAAAAACCTTGGGCTTTCCCTAGCTCACAGAAAAGTCACTGTTACTGCAGGGCTGAATTTTTGGCCATCAAGATATATCAGCAGTTTGATGTTGGCATAGTAAATGCTAATTTTAGTAAGAGTGAAATTTGTTGTATTCTGACATAAGAAATATATGCTTTGGGGCTATAATTTTTCTATCATGCAGCAGAGTTTAAAGGGAGAGACTTAACTGTACCTGGAAAGGACAGCTACTGCTGTTTTTGCTCCTCTGCTGTTGGTTTTTCAGTGTTACACATTATAATGTTTTTAAAGTCCCTAGCAGATTTCTTTTTTTCTGTGTAAAGGGAAAAACATAAAGGCATTTCTAGCAGGTTGGTGGGATTTAAGGAGAGTAGAGAGGAAAGTTATGCAAGACAGTGAGCTGCTGCAGTGCATCCTCTCACAAGGCTCTCCCTCAGGACATGATGCTTCCTGATCTGCCTGTGTGACCCACGGGTGGGGACTTTTTGGTGGGTGATGGTGAGTTCAACACCTGACTGCTAACGCTTGGGAAATGAGAGAGGAAACTGGGCAGGAATGAGAATAGCTGCTGACTTCTTGGAAAGAGGTTTAGTCATTGTCTGAATAGTTTCTTGAAAGCCACCTTTTCACTTGGCTGGGGTGTTGGAGGTTTACAAAGAGTTGATTTAAATGCAGACTTGCCTAAGGGCAGGGGTTGTGGATGTCCTTCAGGTGGATCAATGTGAATGGCTCTGGCAAATCTCCAGCCAGGTTTTACTGCTCCGTCCAGTGACAGTTCTCAGGTTACAGTTGCCAGCAAGATGCACATCCATTGTATGTGTATGCACAGCATCGGAGATAATCAGCTGGGATATACATGTGCCTCTCAAAGCCCAGGCTGGAAATCTGTGTAAAAAAAATTTGAGGCCAAAGTGGCATTTACAAGAACACAAATTGGAAACGGACTAAAAAAAGAGGGGGTTTGCATCTGAAAGTGCATCTGCATTTTAAAAGCAACAGCCAGGGCAGCACCTCTGGTTCCTGTGCTCACAGATAAAGCTGGAGACACACAGGCTGCAGCAAGGCAGTGGCAGAGAGAGGGGCTGCAGCCCCCTGCCCGGTGCTGTTCACATTCCCTGTTCCTGAACTCGTGCTCAGCAATAAGTTATTGTGTGGCTTTTGATGAGTGAGTGAGAAGAATTTCAGCAATGTAGTCTGTAACATCATTACGTGCCTTTTTTTCATGTGACAGGGTTTATTCTTTTGTGTTTTCTTTAACCACATGAAGAAGACCCATAAAACTCAATGAGAAACGGAATATACCTTTTATTAGAGAGGTCTGTTGTGTTTTAGTTGCTGGGATGTTGAACTGGGTATGGCAAGAGACGTGCCTCAAGCAGGGTGGTTAGCAAGATGGAGAAGTGAAGTAGAAAGGTGTTTGTTTGTGCTGTAACAGCTTTAATGAGCAGCATATTGCTTGTGCTTATTGGCAGGAAAGACACCGAGTGCTTCTTGGAGCTCCTAAAATGCTGAATGCACCTGGGTGTGTTGGTGTGAACGCACGTTGGTGTGTTCAGCATTGCTGCTGAACAGGCAGGATACCTCACAGCTGGGTACAGGGACTCTTGTATCTTGTGAAAACCTGTTGTACCTCGTCTTGGCTCAATTATTCACGACACCAAAGCTCCTGGATCCTCTCCTTGGCAGAGGTCGTGCTGGTAAAGCACATCCAGCCAGAGAGGCTGGGTGCTTCGCAAACAGCGCGGGATCTGCTCTCAGCTCTCGGGCAGTGACACAGAAATGGCATTAAACAGCTTTAGGGTTTGTGTATTGAAAGATTTCAGTGTTCTTGTGGCTGCTGCACAGCCCTGAGAAGCTGAGTGGATTTGAGTAACTGTGTCTGCAGAATTGATACTTGTTTTGGAGACAGGCAAGGTCAGTGTGTCTATCTGTGTCCTACAGAGGGATGGCTGCTGTCGTGCTCCCTTTCTGCTCCGTAGTTTTGGGGCAAAGCAGTGGCAGTTCTGCTCATACAAGCTAAGCGTCAGTATATAAGATTTTTTTGTGATTGTACCTGTCTTTGGTTTCAAATATTTTCTGGTGAAGCTTTTTCCTGAGCACATCTGAGAAGCAAGAAAGTTATTAACTTCTAGATACCAACTTTTTTTTTTGCCCCGATTGATAAACACTTAATTTGCTGTTCTTACCACGTTTCAGTCAAGAAAATTTCACTCTCTCTTACTACTACTTTTTCTGTATGTTGCAACCTTTGAAAGGAACAAACTGGTGTCGGTGAAATAATGGGGTCTCCTAGTGACTCCAAATATTTACCTGTTCAAATGTGTGAAGTTTGAGTGCAGTCATTTACCAGAGGTCATGTTACTTACTAAAAAAATAACTAAAACCTTCTCAAATCCTCTTACTGTTTTGTTCTTTCAGAAGAATGGGGGGAACCATTGTGTTCTTTGAAGGTGTAGGAGCCACTAAGTAAAATCAGGACTTGCTTTTTAATGTAAATGTGTCTGCTGTCCCCTGTAATCTGCACACGGGGGGGAGGCAGATCTCTTCAAAAGCATCTGGAGCTTTAGTGATTTCTTGTGTTCTGGTTTTTCCCCAAAGATCCAAGCCAAGAAGAAACCTTCTCCAGTGAAGTATGAAGTTGGGGATCTTGTTTGGGCCAAGTTCAACAGACGCCCATGGTGGCCATGTACAATTTGTCATGACCCAGTGCTGGACTGTCACTCAAAAATGAAAGGTACTGTATCTACTCAGACCACAAAGTGGAGGTGTTATGTATGGCAGGATGCTGCAGTTTTTAGTTAATTTTAAAAGCATTTCTGGCCCTTGAAAGGTGTGAAGAAATAGACTCTGCTGTGGAAAACAAGACCTGGATCCATAAAGTAGAGCTAAATGAGGGAGGTGGCAGGAGGAAGAGGGGGCTGGGGGTGGTGAAGTGGCACAGATAGCTGATGGACATTTAGGCTTTTCTTCCCAGAGTGCTGGAAGAATGAGTAGCTGGGCTAAGCTCAGGGCAGTGCAGAAGAAAGAGCAGCCTCTCAAAAAAGTGGTGCAGAGAAAAAGGAGGTGGATCAGAGAGGTGCAACAGGTGAGGAAGCAGAGCTGGGAAGATTGGAGTGCGTGAGGACACAGAGAGTTGTTCTTGGAGAACGGGAGGCTGGAGAGGCTGAGAAGTGGAGTGTGGGGTAGTGCAGTGTAGCTGCTAAATGCCTGAAGGTGTGATGGGAGCGTGTGCATGGAAGTGAAATTTTTGGGTCTTGTTTGGCACAAGAAAGTAAGGGGCTGTTGATAGGGAAATTCTGGGAAAACAGAGATGGAGCCACATATGTGAGTGTGTAGGGTATAGTGTGAGCGAGCTGAGTGTGAGGAGGAGAGGTGGGCAAATATGACAGAGCTGTGTGTGCTTGACCACAGGATAGAGCCAGGAAGGGAGAAAGAGAGTCTTAAAAGATCAAGACAGAGGTAGGTTAGTGATGGAGAGAACAGAGGGGAAGTGAGGAATCATTTGCTTTTAGGATCATATCAGACACCATGGGGAGACTGTCACAAACAGAAAGGCATATTTGTTCCCAGTTTCCCTTTCTGATTCTTTTTGTTCTGTGGGCAGCTGGAAACCCTTTGAACTGGTGTCCTCTGTCACTGACAGCTCTAGACTGGTGAGGCTGCCACTCACTACTGTATTTCTCTCCAGGTTTTGTGGCCCTTGCCAGCCTAAGCAACAACAAGTGCTGGGCATGAGTGGAGTTCTTTTTGAGTGGCCATCAGATCAGAGCCACTGCTGTTTCTCTAGAGACATGAAGTAGCTTTTCCTCCATGGTGCTCACATCATCCCTGAGCCTGGTTGCTGAAGTCTTCTTTCTTCACCTCCCCCTTCATCCTTTGGGAGGCATTTATCCTGATTCTAGAGAATACTGAATGTGCTGTTTTGAATAGTCTCTTTCCAGCTCTCAAATTCCTGTCAGAGATGTTTCCAGAAGATATGCTGACATATATTCTCCCCCCACATCCCTCCTCATGAAGTTTCGGGATTTAATTTATATAGCTGTCCAGTATTCCCTTCTCAGCCTGCGCACGAGGATTTCTAATGAAGGAATTCTGCAGGGAGGAAACATTCTGTTAGCAAATTCCAGGAAGGCCTGATCTCCAGCCACATGATGGACTCTCCCATCATTGTTTTATCTGTGTTCAAACCGATGGAGTTCGGGGGAAAATTGTATTTTCCAGTTGTGGCTGTATGTAATCTGCTTGTTCCCCCTTCCCACTGCCAAGGTGGCAAAGCAGGTGGGTCTGAACTCTGGCACTTTGGGCAGGAAGAGCTGCCGGGCTCTGTGTGCACTGTAGGAAGCACAGTCCTTCCTTGGCTCTTCTGTTGCCAAGGGAACAAGCCCTTCAAAACAAGGCAGGTTGCTTCAACCTCGACACTTGTGCTGAAACCTCTTCTCTTGGGATTTGAGGAATGATGTTTAGTTAAAGGCAGTTTACCTTTTCTCAGCAAGCTCTTGACCTGGAAGATTTTTGGAGCTGGAAGGTGTAGGAAGCTCAATGGCTTGAGTCCCAGATCTGTGAATGGGGTGGGTGAAGCCTATGATCTTTGCACTTGGTTTGATGTTGTTCTGGTCATTGTTTGTCATCTTCTTGGTGATCTTGGTTAGAATCTCAATTTCAGCATCACTTAAGGCCAGACTGCTACACTCTGCTGGCACTCTGGAAGAGGCAGCACAAACCAAATGGGCTGGAAGTGTAATCTGCCTGTTCAGAGGGTGAAGGTATTTCCAGGAGAAGGTTAATACATTGCAGCAAACTGCAGGGAGAAGTTTACATCCCTTGTTTTCAAGTGTTGTTTGCTCTGTTCTAATGCTTGTGACCTGTCCTTTTTCACCAGCACACCCAGTACTGATTCAGTTCATATTTGCACCATGTGTGTTCAACATTCTTGCACAGAAAGTACCTTTAAAGGATCTTTAAATGTGCCCCTATGAATGAGTTTCTTCTCTTTCTCTGCACCTCTGTGCCTGAAGTGTGGAGAGACTTATTGCAACTAATGTTGTGTCGTGTTGCACCTAATCTTTTCAGTGTGTGTGCATGTGTTTGCTTAAATGCTGCTGTTCATGTTTTGTGTCTTAAATAAGAGTTTGTCTGGTATTAAAACATTGAACAAGATGGGATGTATTGTGATGGGGGAGGCTCAACCTGTGTGGGTAAATCCTATCTAGAAGGATGTCAGTTCTGGGTGTTGCCAGCACCGTTGTGTTTTCCCAACGGTCAAGTGCTCTGGACTGTTTAATCATTAATCAGGGAGTAGCAGAAAAGAAATGTTCTGCCTGGTATGTTGTGTCTGTCAAGGAAAAAATATTTAGGTATTTTTTGCCTTTTTTTTTTTTGAAAACAATCTTGGCTGTAGGAAGATGACCAATCATAGGTCTGTTAACCAATTGTTTGTAAGAAAAAAAGCCCAAACAACTTAAAAATAGAGAGTAGCAATGTAGAATATAGACAGCAGCAATCAAAGAAGTCTCCCTTAGTTCCGAGTAGAAATCCCCAGAACTGCCATTTACGTGGGAATGCTGTTAAGCAAAATGTAATCAAAAGTTACCTCTCAAATTGTTACTGTTTTCAGTGTCTCTTTTTGTGTATCTATTCTGTTACATACAAAGGGTTAATTCTGTTAAATTTCTCAAAATAGTTTCCAATCAGAGACCGTACCGAGAGTACTATGTGGATGCCATAGGAGAACCTTCAGAGAAAACCTGGGTTGCTGGTAAAGCTGTTGTCCTCTTTGAAGGGAGACATCAGTTTGAAGAGCTGCCTGTTCTCCGGAAAAGAGGAAAGCAAAACGACAAAGGCTACAAACATAAGGTGAAAGATCTGTTTTCTGTAATATGTTTTTATTTCTTTGAATCTGCACAGTACAAAATATTCCTTTATGCCTGGAATTGTACTTTGACAGCTTCTGTGAGACTGACTGCAGCAAGGCAGCCAGAGAGGGGATTCTTTGTGTCCTTACAGCAGCATAGTTTACAAACTGCCAGGAGTTTCCAGGCTCTCTTCTATGCTGGGGTGTGGCCTGCTGCTTCTATTGCCGTGGACAGCTCTGGAAGGCAGAGGAGTCGGGGCTCTGTTGGTGTGGGATCTATTCAGCAGCACAGCCCTCTCCTGATGTGGATTGCAGCACTGCTAAAAAACTTCTGTGCTCTCTGGCAGCCTCCTTTGGCTGATCTGAATCAGAGGTGGAGTTGCACGCTTCACTAGATCACTGGCTGAGATAAAGCAGTGGGGTTTTTAGCACTGCTTCAGTAATTCTCTTTATAGAAAGCTGTTAGGACTTATAATTTGACTTGGAAAATGCTTTGTCAGTGAGCCTGTGGGAATGAGTTTTGTGGCTCATCGCACCATCTCCGTTTCCAAACATAACAGCCCTGAGCAGTTGTAGCCAGTTAATGTAATGTGACACAGGGGTCTGGTCTATGTCTTTAGGAAGGTGACTGCAGAAATTAACTCGTTAGAATTGCTGAAGTGAAGAACTACAGAGGTTACTGTGTTGCTGTAAGACAGCAAATAGTTATACTAGGCAATGGTATCTGGCTTTTCTTTTTCTCTTACTCTAAAGCTTTATAACCTGTGTTAGTGCAGAACCATCAGACTGAATGTGCTCTTGCAGATGTGAGTCCCTGGGGGCAATGGCCTTATTTGTTTTTTCTTTTCCAAGGGCATGTTCAGTATCTTCTTTAAGGACTTCTCTGCTTGTGCTCCCAGCACCCCAACAACTGGTGACATGCTCCCAAGTAACTTCTCTGGTCCTGGAAGTGCTGCATGGCTGGCATCTCATTCTGTATGTAAATGGAGTGCCAGCATGCCTGCAGCAGAGGGAATCCAATGTTTGTTGCTCACATAAATGTCCAGGTTTGCACCCCTGGAAGCCAAAATTGGTGCAAAGCTGAGAGTATTTGGCTGTATTGCTATCAGGCTTCATAAATGTTCTTGAGTCTGCTGAGACGAGACTTTGTTGGTTTGAGTTTTTCTTTAAAAGAAAAGTGTCAGCAATGTGAGTTGTTCCTCCTGCCTTGGAATTAGTTTTGATTTTAAGAGCAGTTGTGAAGCTTTTGGTTTGCTGTTGCACAGCCAAAAACTACACATGCAGATAAGAAACAAATTTCTTGTTGATTTTGAGTATTAGCAGAGATTCCTGTTAAGTATGCAGAGAGCTTTCTGGTTTTTCTAAAGGTACAGAGTTAAACTGAGAGACTTCTCAGGAATGGACGCTGTGAACTTGATAGAGCACATCTTAGATGTGTGTGGATCTCATGTTTGTCCCAAAGTGAGTTGATGGAGAGGGCAGATTGTGCTCTGAATTCAAGGGATGCAGGAAGAATCAACAATGAGCACAGCAAACAGGTCTGCTCAGATATTTTGAGGAAAACAATGCTGCATTTGCCTTGAGAGGCTTGTTGGCTGTAGCTTTGCATTTCTGTGCCAGGGATCCATACCATATGCATTGCCCTTTACGGGCTGTTGTGTCCAGGATGTGTTGGGATGCCAAGACATCTGGTTCCTCAGAGACCTGTGCTTGCCAGGGACCTTTTTACTGTTCTGGGAATGCACAGGGCTCAGCTGGAATGCAGGGTGCTTACCCAGGAGCAGTACTTCCTGTGTCTGCCAGACAGTCTCAGGGAATCCGTGTGATTGTCTTAAAGATGCAAAATGCAGGAATGTCACTGTGTTCTGTGCCTTGTGTTCCTCGCTTTTATCTCGTTGGTTACCTACTCAAATTTTGTCTTTCTCTTTTTTTGTCTCCAACTTTTAAGGTTCCTCAGAGATTTAGGGCTAAATGGGAAGTCAGTGTTGGACAGGCGGAAGACATTCTTCTGGGGGGGCCAGAGGATCAGAAGTGCAGCCAGAACTCCAGCGAGCCGGACAGTGAGAAGGACGTGCAGTTGGAATACTACACCAATGGCCCTGCAGCAGAAAGGGACACGCAACTGAACGGCTGCTTTAAATCCTTGACCTTTGACTCCAGACACGTGGCCAGTGAAAAAGGAAAATTGCACATCAAGCCACACATGAAAAAAACCTCTGAAAGCAGAAAAAGGACTAGAGTAAAAAAGGGTGGCACAAGAGGGGAAGAAATCAAAGACAAAACACCAGAGAGCATAGTTAGAAATGTGATTGTTGGGGACCTACCAGAGAAACACGCGTCTCACGAGCTTCGCCGGATTGCCAACAGCCTGACAGCATCCAGTAGCACCAGGGAAAACCATTTGCTTTCCTCCTTTGGAGAAAGACGTTTTGAAAAGACACCTTTGAAACCGGACTATGAGAATCGTAAAAGTGATGCTCTGAAAAACACCCTCCAAGGGGATTTGTTTTCCAGCCCATCTTTTGAGAGAGAGAAGAGCTCCATGGGCATCTTGTGCAGCTCCAAGTTACAAATACACTATTCTGCATCCGATGCTGGTGTCGAGAAAAAACAAACTGAATCAGATTCATCCTCTTCCCTCTCTGATGGTGGGAACAGTGATGTAGATATCATGGACCAAAGTTCAGAGAGGGCCTCTAGTGCTCTTGAAGTTAGTGATTCTTCAGATAAAGTGGAGAAGGAATTTCCTATGACATCAAGTGGAAACATTAAACTTTCCATGTATCTTTCTCAGAAGAGCAGCAGAAGGGCCAGGAAGAAGTCCTACAGAGATCGCAAACCTCTGGGAGGTTCAGTAACCAACAGACTTGATGCTGAATTTGCGGATGGGGAGCTTGAAGTAGGTTTCTCTGATGCTGAGATGTCATTGACGCCTCTTGAGCGCTCTTCGGATGTGAGAAGTGACAATCTTTCCCTAGCAAACAAGCACACTACCCCCCAAAGTGTTTCCAAGGACAGCTCCTGGCCTGCTGTTACAAATCAAGTAATCTTGAAACCGAAAAGCCTGAAATTACCCCGAATCAGGAGTATAAAATGTAAACATAAAGAAAAGGTTGCTGGGTTGGAGCCTTCTCTTGCAGAAGAGGAAGGTGGTGTGAATCGCTGCTCTTCAGATACCAAAGGTTTCTCTGGCCTTCAGAGAGATTCTCTTCAGAGAAGTGGAAAAGTTGATGGTCAGAAACTGTTAAACAACATGCACGAGAAACCCAGGGATTCTGCTGAAATCGAAACGGCCGTGGTGAAGCACGTTCTGTCGGAGCTGAAGGAACTCTCGTATCGGTCCATGAATGATGATGCCAGTGACTCTGGCACTCCAAAGGCCACAGTACCTTTACTTTTCTCGTCTGCCTCTGGTCATGGTCGTTTGCCTATTGAACCAGATTACAAATTCAGCACCTTGTTAATGATGTTGAAGGATATGCATGACAGTAAGACAAAAGAGCAGCAACTGATGACTGGTCAAAATATAGTCCCATTTCGAAATACCAGCACAGGTGATGGTTCTGGAAGCAATTCTGCAAGTGGTCTCAAGTCTTTGTCTATTGTAGGTCCCCCATATAAAATAGAAAAAAATGGAGATTGTGTCCAGGAAACAGTAACTCCAAACTCCGCTATAAGCAACTCCTCATTTTCACGCAATCCTCCAACCAAGTTGACAGGGATTGGTACTGGTAAAAGGGAGCCTGCGAGTGCTGCTGTTTCGGGGACAAATGGCACAAATTGCATGTCCAAACGCAACTGTTCAAAATCTAAGCAGTCATCAAAGCTTGGAGATAAAACAGTTTCAAACAGAAAGGACTTAAAACCAGGAGGGCCAAGTAAGTTGCTAAGTCGGTTACCCAGAGATTCAGGAGAACATGCATTCCGTGTGCATGGTTCAGTTACCAGTCCTCTAGGGAATGAGGCAGAAGATACTGAGAGGAAAGAGTCTATTGATTTAACAGAGAATTCAACTGATGAAGACTCTGCCTGTTTATCTGATGACAATTTAGGTCGTGTTGGAAGGAGACCTGAAGCTGGTAGAAATAATGAGAGCTGCAATTCTGCTGAAAATGGGGAGAGTGCAGACTTGGATTCAGAGGCAAATAGTGAGAGCTCTCTTGGTGATGAGTCTAATGATATAAATCACGTAGCACCCAAAAAGCGATGGCAGCGTTTTAACCAAAGCAGTGCTAGATCTAATAAGCACATCAGTAGATCTAGGGAACAAGGAAACTTGGAGAGTGCCTTTGGCCTGAATTCTCGTGGCTTTTCACTGAAGGGAAATGAGTGCTTGGGACGTAGGCATTCCCCTCATTCAAAGGTGCTTGAGGGAGACCTGGCAGTTCAGGACTTTGAGAATCGTTTAGACTTAGTTGATAAACGTTTGAATGTATGTGGTAAGCCAAACACCAGTGTGATGGACTCAGAAACAGAGCTTGGCAACTTTGCTCCCCAGTCTGAATTCTCTGCACAAGGTAAGGGAGCTGGACTTGCGCCAGAGTGTGTATTTGTATACATTTTACACTTTTTCGTTTAAAGGATAAGTTACAGAACTTGTGGCTGTCTGACAATGTGAAGATACCTACGTCTGAGCAGAAGAAAGTGTGGGACCCTGGTCTGAGTTCTCTGTAAGCATGGAGAACAAAGGAGGCAGAGCAATTATGAGCTTGTACTCAGGTTATTGGTCAGAAAATTTTACACACTTTAAAAACCTTTAGTTCTTCCATAGTGAAAGGTAAAATAAAAATCCTTCTGAGCCTGGAATTTTTTTTTTAAACTCGCACCTTCATGATGTGTTCCTTAGAGCCACAAGCTCGATGTTAGTGGGATAGGTCAGTGCTAGAAAGTTGTGGGAAAGCGAGCATCAATGGCTGCTGGTTTTTATCTTTTATAGAGTGGTTTGACTTAGTTTGTCGTTGGTTTGTTCTGTAGGATTTCCTCAAGACAATGTGTTTTTTTGGGTATTAGTGTGGGATTTTATTAGCTGCTCATAATGAATTTTGGAGCCCCGTAGATTTCCTAATTTACAGTGCTGGTGTGGCTGCCTGATGGGTGAAAGAGAGAAGAGAGAGAAGCTCCCGGGGACGCTGGGCTGGAGGTGGGTCTGGAATATGGCAGACAGAAGTAGGGTAGCAGCACTGGAAGGGAAATGGCCTAGGAAGGAGGAGGCTTCCGAGGACCAAAAGCAGAGAGCCCCGCCTCTCCCACAGAGGTGGGGACATTTGGTTAAAGCTGAAGGAAGAAATAAAAGGGTGTGTGTGGAAGGAATAGGGCCAACAGAACCATATTCAATATCTACCATCCTCAGGCTTCTGCAGGGAATCTAGGGAAACACACCTTAATAAAAACCATAAAATTAAGTTTTCGCATAGGTTTCACCAAACTGAATTGCTCCAATCTAATTGTGATATATCATAAAATAATACAACTCATCCAAATTTTGAGCCTGTGTGCATTCTGTCACTTATGTGTTCCCTCAGTGCACATTTTGATATGTGTATTTTGCTTTCTGTGGTTGCTGGAGGCTGCCTGTACCTCTGTTTCATTTGTGGCAAAGGCAGATCCTGGCTCTGTGGTTGTGGGACCTGCCCAAGGCAAGCTGCAGCAGGCACGGAAAACCAGCCTATAGGGTGTAACAACATGGGCTAAAAGTTCTGGTTTTAAGTCATGACCAGCTTAATCATTCACTGACTCCTCTGGCTGGGTCTGTGTGTTTGTGAGGACTGAAGTCTCTGTAGGAGGGGTGAGAGGATGCACGTTCTGGGCTGTGCTGCGGGTTCCTCCACACTGAGATCCAGACAGATTCTTATGGCTTCATGGTGGTTTGGCAGTTGAAGCATCCGTGCAGTGATGCTGTGTGAGGTGAAGATAAAGGTCTGCAGAGAGAGCTAGGGAAGAGGAGGTGCTGAGAGGCAGTAGAGGTAGGAGGGTAGTGGTAGAGAAAGGCAGCGGGCTCCGATCGAGGTGGCGATAGTGGACAGGAATGTACGTGGTCCTGGTGCTGCACACAGGGACGCAGTGGCAGCAGTCAGGGCCTGGGTTTGCTTGCAAAAGTGCCAGATCAGCAACTGCAGTGTAAATTAATTCCTGTGCCCTAAATAGCACGTGAGCTCTGTGCACACCCACCCCCTTTTGTACAGATGTGCCGTGGGGAGGCACCGGAGCCTCTGTCTGGGCTGCTGTAACATCCCCAGTGCTGGTGGGACTGAGTAAACCTCTAATGCTATGAAAAGACCATTCCTTTATGTTGGGCAAGGCCTAGAAAGTAGAGAAAGTGATGCTGGAAGCTGGACTGACTGCAGTGCTTTGAGAAGATGTGACCCATCCTTGCCCACAGCAGGCAGTTTCAGTGGAAGAGATCAGAACAGATTGCAGTCACAACTGTGCCATTTCCACTAAGCTCAAACTACATAAAGTCTTCATCATAGTTAAATGGCAGCATTGGGCATAATTTTGCTACGAACCTTGTACAGTGATTTAGAGCAAATAAGGCAAAAGTTAAGATTGGTGGAATTGGCTGATGTAAACCAATTTTATAAATAATAGTTTTATCAAGTGTGTGATTTGCCACTGCCAGTCAAACTGCATTTGGGATTCTTGTATGGGATTCCCTTTGGGAACAAAAAGCAGTTAAGCCAGCCCTTCTGGCACACTGCTGTGTACTCTGCTGCATGGCTTTGAGGCTCTGAATAGTTGCCTGGTGAGGATACTCATCCCATAACTGCTTATATGCTGAAATGTGTGTTTCACTCAGACACCTGTGCAGTGTGTTAATAGAGGCTGAAAATAGCTGTGTTTGAGAAAGTTGTTTCTTTCTTCTTTTTTGGCCAAGTTTGACATTTTCATGCTTGTTTAACCACAAAGCCACAATAAAATGTAGCAATCTTGTCCAACATCCCTGTTCTGAAGCGTTGCATTGAAATGCTTTGTTATAAAATGCTTCCGTTTTAAAGAAGAAAAAGCCACCTCCTGCAAATGAAATGAAGCAAAGAGAATATTTATTGTTTGTTCCAAAACTTCCAGGAGATCCGCGGGTGTTTTCATGACTAGGGGGAATCACTGGGAAGTATTATTTAATGATTTTGAAAGCTAAAACAGGAGAAAAGACAGAAGTATTCTGGGAGGTGAGAAAAGGACATAAATGTGCATCACCTTGCTTTTGCAGCTTGCTGAGAAGAGATGTTACAGAGTGTCAGGGTTCAGTTTTTTGGAGCTTGCCATGTGTTGTTGTGTTGAGATGCTGTAGCATGGGTGGTTAGGGTTGTGGTGAGGAAACACCTTTTACCTTGCAGTGGCACCACACTGTGTAGAGACAAGAAGCGTTGCAGTCACTGGCTCCCTGATCTCATTGTGGAACAAACAAAGCAATAAATGGGCTCACAGTAGCAGATGGGGAATTTAAAGTATATAAAAAAATGCCAGAGAGGAGGGGAAGGGAAGGAATTAAGCTTACGAGTTCCTAGTGAAATTAGTGACTGAGCTGTGTTAAGGGAAAACAGTGTTTTCCTGTGCCCCTGCACTAAAACCAAAAGAGTTTGGGTAAACAGCAAAAAAAATCATGAGTTGCTAATGGCCTTTGGTTCTGGTAGAAGTACTGCAAGCAAGTTAGATGTAGCTTGTGGGGACATGTTGGGTGAAATTTCAGGAGCCTCTCAGTCTAATGTGTTTTGATTTCTTACTGGAACTGCTTAAAGTCCTTAAAAATCCCCCCCCACCCTCCGCTAAGTTGGGATTTTGGAAAATAGGAAACTCAAAAATTCTTTAGGCTATCTCAAAGAGAAAGAATTATCAGCTCTTCCCACATGGAACCTCTGGAAGAGAAGACAGGAACAACTATTATCCACAGATGTCTTGTGGTCATCTCAGAAACATAGTCTTGAAGCTGCTTTCCTTTTTCTTAGCACATTCAGAGAGGAAGCGCCTTAGAAAGCCGAGTAAACGGCTTCTGGAATATGCAGAAGAATATGATCACTTGTTTGCACCCAAGAAAAAATCAAGGAAGGGCCAGGAGCAATTGCAAAAGGTGGGTGAATGCCAATGTGCCCTTCGTGGTTGTTACTCCAGGGCTCTGGTCTGTATGTGTTTGTGTTCTTGGTGGCTGAGTGTTTTTGCTGTGTGCAGTGCCATGCAGGATGAATGTTTTCACCAACGTATTTCACCATGCCAGGTGAATTCTGTGGCGAGGTCTGAATTTGAAGGAGGCGTTCCTGCACAGTGCAGTCCTGACAGAGATACCCAGCGGGGGCCAAGTTCTTTGGTTTTAACTCCATCTTCAACCAAAGAGTCCCCTCCTGTCCTTGAAGCAGAGTGTTCCTTCTCAGAACTAGGATCCCGCTCCACTGATCCCCCTAATCAAGTTCCAGGAGGATCTTCAGATTTTCCAGAGGTGGTTCTGTCTTCCTCGGATGTTTCTGAGGTTTCTGCTTCTCCAGATGCAGAAGAGGGATTCCTAAAATCAGGTGAGTGGGAGGTTGTGTGATGCTGCTTTTGTAAGTGCAAGTAACACAAGTTCAGTGGAAAATGGCTCTTGGGGCAGCACGAAAAGGTCAGTGGCTGTTGGTCTGTTTGTTCTTGCTTTCCTTCACTCACTGGCTGTTACTGGTGTTGAGAAGGGAGAGAAGGCAGGTGCATGGGTGTCCAGTGACCTGGTACTGTTGGCTTTCTGTAGACTCTGGTGGTCCTCTTTAGGTCCTGGCATAGAATGTCACTTTTGTCCAGATGAAGAAGGCCACAACTCCTTCGCTGAGTCCTTGCTGTCTGTGCTTCGAAACAGTGACATTCCTTTAGCTTGACGGTCTCTTGATGCTGTAAAACCCCTTTGGATGAACATTGCTGTGCTGAGGGTGATGCACGAAGTCTTAGCTGCATTGCTCATGGAGTGATCTTTTGCTCTCCTAGGGAGCTCGGGAGCTGTAGCACAAAATTCCCTCTGGAAAAACTTTCTCTTTAAGAGGTTCTCAGCATCTGTAGAAATTTTTGGAGACTTGCATGAGCAGCAAGCCAGGACCTTGGCTTTCAGTAAAGCACAATGTAGAAACAGTATGGTCAGAGGGGCCTTTTCCCTTTCCAGCAGTGTCAGTCTCAGGGTCTCCTTTCAGTATGTTTGTTCTCTGATATCATCTAAAGACATGTCCAGAGTTAAGGCCCTGGTGTTCTGGCTCTGCTAATTTGGAGGGAACACTGCTTCCTGTCCTAAAGGGCTTGTGGTCAAACAAAAAAAAATAAACCAAGCAGGCAGAGTTATGGTCAGTGGGAGGTCAGTTGGCCTGTCGTGTGTGAGGGAAGAGGGATTGCCTCTGGACACTTGTGGATGTCATAAGGAAGTGGAAAGTTGGAGAGGATTAAAGGAGGAAAATCTGAGGATGTGAACCCAAGATCGGAGATGCGGGAGAACAGTACAGGCTGCAGCAGTGAGAGCAAACATCTAGTCTGCAGAGGTTGCGTAGCTCTTTCCCCCCACTTCTTGCTGAAGCACACAGAGTGGGCAGAAGCTTGTTTTGAGGATTTGGAGTGTGATGGATCAGCTATGCCTACAGAGGTGTCGAAGGGCACAGCTGACACTGTCAAAGCCAGCGGATGAATGGGGTGGGATGGGTAACAGGCTGTGTCTGTGAAGTGTCTGCACTCAGCACCAGTATTTCCTGGTTCTAAGTTTATACTTTTGCCAAAATTAGTGTGTATGAGCCCAGGTCTAGCAACTTGCTACCTCCCGAGGGCCAGCATAAAGTTTGAGCAGGAAATAGTGCAGGTTATAGCTAGTTCTTTTGGGGTGTCTTTTCTCAGGTAGGTTTAACCAGGATTGTGATCTTCAGCCTGTTTATTACAGCAGCATGAATGCCGGTGTGAGGGTTGTGGGGAGTGTGGGCAGGGCTGTGTCAGTGGTAGGACTGGCTTATGCCGATCAAAGTGTTTGGGAAATTATGATGTGAATTGTGTTGCCAGCATGTGTTACCTGCTGGCAGTGAGTTCACAGTCTCTCTTCTGTGGGTGGATTTTTATATTACATGTTGAGGTGAGCCTGAAGGTCATGGCAGACTGAGGTCTGTTTTTATTGAAGTTGTACAAAAGCAAGTAATTGGCATCTCTGCCCTAGGAGCTTATGATCCCAAAGACAGGGTGAAGCAGATTGTTTTGAAATGTTGGCTGATATTTACTTAATGGTCTTTATCTGATTGAAGACAAGAAAACCCCTGTTTATCTGATATGAAGGGTTTCATTGCAGGAAACTTCGAAAGCAAGCGTCAAAGGAAGCCCACTAAAAAGCTCTTGGAATCCAATGACTTGGACACTACCTTTATGCCAAAGAAGGAGGAGTGGACTCCCCAAAAGAAGGTACTTTCCTTCCAGCTATTCTGAACACCAGATAAAAAACAAGCCTAGACAGCAGATCCTGCTGAACAAGACACAGTGCAATGGGATGTGGTTTTTTATTGGCTGTGGCCCAGGAGCGAAGGTCCACCCTTCCCAAAGGTGCTAGTTGCTGTGTTATGATGAAATAATCCACTGGTCCCCACCCCTCCCCACTTGTAATGGGGATTGGATAGTTTTGGCTCAAAATCTCCTTTTTTTAAATTGATTTATATGGAAAAGGAGTCATCTGGATGCTGGCTGGGAAGATATGAGCAGAAATGTTCTGCACAGAGACCTTCTGTCATGTTACAGTGTAGCTTGAACTTGAACCTAAGGCTTTGTCCTTTTCCATCAGATTTCCTCTGAGCAGGGTTTTCTTTGTTACCTTCCCAAGTGAGCTGGTGAGTGCATGTAAGTGCAGAGCTTGAAGCAGGATGGAGGCTTGAGGTGAATCACATGTAGGATACCATGTTTGGGTCAGATTTTTAAGGAAAATGCTGCTCTTCTCCACTGAATACTCGATATTCAGTGACATGGTTTGGAAAAAAGCAACTTGTATTTAGTTCAGGTCATGTACCTGCACAAGTCTTGTTGCCACTGTTCCTAAAGTTGAGTAATAACACGTCTTTCCTTTTTCTTTCTCTGTGAGGCACAGTCTTAGTACAGTTATCATCATTGCAGTAATGTAGAGGCCTGTGTGTTTCAGTCTTAAGGGCAGTAAAAGTGTAAACTCAGAAGAGAGTGTTTTTTCCCAGCATCTTACAGAGTATTAGCAGCCTTTTTGGGAAAGCACAGGAAACAATGTATGGTGCTGATGAGCACAAGACACATCAATCTCTGCATTCCTCCCTGCCCAGAGACAGACTTTTACATGTGTGATTTATCACACGCACAAACCAAATATTTTTTCGTAAAATCTCTAATGACTGATGAATTCATGACCTGGATGGTAAATTCGGTGTTGCAGTCATTCCAAAAGGTTGCATGGCTGAGGACTGTGTGCCTGTTTTCATCTGGTGACTTGACTCTCTCTCCTCTGTGTTTGTAGGGTACTGGCCCTTCAGAGAGTGACAGCTCTGAGCTCTACTCACCAGCCCACTTCCAGGACCTGGGAGAAGGTAAGTGAAGGCAGGGATAGCAGGGCAGACTGTTGTGACGTTTGGATCGGTGCCTGTGGCACTGTGTGTGTGTGTGTGTGTGTGTGTAAGGCCTTGGTGTTCTGGGTTCAGCAGCCCAGCAAAAGTTGCTTAAACCGGTATGAATTGGTGGCTCTCTGATGGCTGCAGGGCAGAGGGCCCAGTGCCTGGAGGCTGGTATTGCCCCAGCCCTTAGGCCCTCAAAGAATATAGGACCCAGCCTGAAGCGCTCAGGCTGCAGAACTTGCTGGTGTCACCTGCAGCAAAGGAATTATTTGTGCATTATCCTTCAATGGTCTTTCTGTTGCATCTCAGCTTCTGAAAAGCTCTTGGAGAAACAGCGAAAGCGGAAGAGACAGCGCCATACCTCTGCTGCAGTCCATTCCAAGAAGGAGAAAAATGAGGAGGGGCTGGGGGAGACCCCACACTCTGAGGTACTGTCGGGCCTTCCTACATGCTCTCATCCCTATAACCTGTTTGCTACTTCCCAGGGCACTTGGCAGAGCCTAAGCCAGAGGCATCTTTTGGCCTGTCATTTGGAAATTTGTCCCACTGATGCAGCTGCATGAGCTGGGGTTGGGATGAAGATACCTCCTTGATCTAGTAGCTGTTTTATAATGATGCTTAACTCAGGCTCTGTTTTCAGACTACTACTCAGCTAATTCTCTGTGAGAGAGGCTGTTCTGAACTCACCGAACCAGGTTTTGCCTGGCATCTTGCTTCGCACCTCAGAAAATCAAACTGCTGTAAAAGGTCTTCTCTGGGGGTGAGGCTCTTGCCCTTTCACACACACGAGTATGAAGCACAGCACTAGACTGTATTTCAGCCCCTTCTGCTTGCACCTGAACACCAGGATGAGCCAAGAACCCCATTGGAGGGGCTGGGGGGGGCTGTCTGTGACTGCTCACAAGAGCCTCTGATTGCATTCTGCCATCGACCAGAAAGGGATGACTGGGGCAATTCCCTCTACTATGTATCAGCAGGGTCAGCGTACAAGTATCTCTGACA
The DNA here is from genome assembly GCA_013397755.1 of Cnemophilus loriae. NCBI lineage: Eukaryota > Metazoa > Chordata > Aves > Passeriformes > Corvidae > Cnemophilus > Cnemophilus loriae. The sequence continues at coordinate 975,630 of VZTF01003551.1, read as the reverse complement.
AGCGCATTTTGCCTTTTAGGAATGAGCCAGTTATCAGCAAGTGTAGGGGAAGCAGTGTTTCCTGGGAGAGGCAGGACGCCTCTGGGCCTCTCGCCATCGCCTCTCACTTCCAGTGGCCCAGGTTCAGCAGCAGGCAGGATAGTCAGTATGTATTTCAGGAGCTGATTACAGATAAATATTGTTATATTTGTTGTTGTAACACAGTTTCCAGGTGAGCACAAACCTCACACCACTTTAAACAGTTCCAGCCATCTTGTTGCATTTTGGAAAGGGCGTTTCTGATAAAGTTAATAAATTAGGGTAATATCCCTGGTCTGTGTAAGCTTTCCTGTGCTGGTGTTACTGTTCTTTTTTGAAGTGTGCTCATCTGGACTAATGTTTTAAAACAGCCCGTACAAGTACCTTTACCAGTGCTGGGCAGGGGCAGTTAACATGGTCTGCTGTACCCACTAAGAGACAGCAAATTCTCTGTGAAAAGAAGCGCAGTTCAGAGCAGCAAAGATCTAGGCCATGGCTCTGAATCCTGCACCCACCACTCACTGCAGAGGAAACCCAGTCTTAAGTGCCTCCAGCCTTAGACATCTGTGTTGAATACCAGAAGTCAGGTATGGTGTAAACCATGCCAAAAAGAAAAGTCAATGCTTGGCACCTTTGCCAGCATCCCGTTCTATGTGATTGTGTCTCTTTAGCTGCTGTGGTGGGTGTTCATCCCCTGGCTTAAGTGAGTGCTTGGGTTCTGGTGAGTATTGGGATGCTGTGGAGATGCAGTTGTGCTTTCATGTGGATAATTCAGACCATGCTGGTCCCTCAGTGGCTGCACACACTGGGCAAGGAGCTCCACTTTGCTAGAAAAAATAGATGGTCTGATGTTACAGCACAGTGAAGCCTTGGATCCAGCTGCCTTCCAAGGAAAAGAGGGCAGAGGAAAGCTTGTCAGCCTGGGCTGAGCTAAGCAGCTTTCTCTGACCTTGCCCATCTGTGGAGCCAGGAGTGCAAATTTACAACATCAGGGCAGCAAGAGGCTGAGAGAACGGAATGGAAAATGCTGTTGAAATGGTTGTCAAGGTTGTGAGCCAAGGTCAGGCTGTGCCAAAGAATAGGTCAGGCTTTCAGATTGTGCCAGACACAGCAGCAGGGCTAGTTCTGGAAGAAGACCTGGGATGAGCCCTTCTTTCTGCAGGACATATGTAGTGTTGCAGTGCTTGTGCTGGGCAGAGGAAGGAGGGGGAACAGTGACAGGTCCTTGAGTGATGGCCTTGAGTAGCAATGCCCTTTTCAATTTTCATAAAGGATGGGCCTTGCCCATCCTGCCTAGCTCTGACATCCCTTTGCTGTGCAGTTCTGGGAGCAGTGTTAGAGCAAGGCTGTAGTCTGTTGGACTGGCACTAGTCTGTAGTTGCGACTTTGCTTTTTTCTTTTTTTTTTTTTTGTCTCAATAAAGTCAGTTTATACCATTCATCTTTGTATTGTGTACTTCAATATACCCTTAGTGCATCATTGCTCCATGGAAGGCACATGGCTTTAAAGTGTCCCCAGATAAAATCATGCTGCTACATTCAGGGAATAGGGAAAAAAAACACAGTTCCAGGCAAAGAAAGCATCATTATCTGAGCAGAATACTAGCTCTTCATGTTCTTCCAGCTTTAAACTGTAGAAGATCTTTATGTCCTTGTTTTGCCCAGACTCAGAATGTATTCAAAAGGCATTCAGTTCAGCTTACAAGCTTTCATAGCACCACAGCTCAGACTTTCCCATACAGAAAGTGGTGCAAAGAGCTCCCTCTCATGATTGTTAGCTGGACAGCCTGCACCAAGCAGGCCTGGAGGTGTGGGAGTGATGGCTGCTGCTTCTGCCAGCAGTTGAGTTCCTCACAAGGTCTCTCAGGTGTACTATTTGTGCCTGGATGTACACTGGCTACAGCTTGGTGACCCAGGGAGGAACTGGCAGCTCTGCACTGAGATCACTCAGCTACCTGCAGTGAGCTGGCGTATTAAAAAGTGGCAGAGTCCTTAAAATGTTCTGGCTCAAAGCACGGAGCTAAAGGCATCACTTTGGTGCAGCATTAATGGCCCTTAAATTGTACCTACTCTGGAGCGGCAGCTGGGGCTGGTGAGGCCACTGAAGTGTTCCCTTGACCTCCCAAGTAGGCTGGAAGCTGGCAGGATGGTGTTTCCTAGCTCTTAGTTGCCTGTCCTGATGAAATCCGTGGCAGTGCTGTCAAGTGTAGTTGCAGGACAGCTGTATTTTGTGGTTGAACCAAGTGTCTCTCGGATACCTGCTATTCTTCCTTCTTAACAGTGCCTGGGCAGGTCCCATGGACACTGTGGGAAGCCTTATGGCAGGATCCTTGACTTGGCCCATGAGTGTGTGGTTGGGCCTTCATCATCTGAAACCCATCTTCTCCCCAGGATGCTTTCACCTGTGGATGTTAAAGGCAGTGCTGTGCACTCGTACAGGACAGTGGGAGACTCCACACCTCAGTCAGGTTAGGGTGTAAATGCCCTGCTGTGCCGCTCATTTTGGGGTTGGCTGGCTTCCTCATACTGACACAGGCCTTGAGTATGTTTGTCTCTCTATTTTACATGGGTCAGGACAAGCTAAGATGAGTGTAGGGGAAAAGTGTAGTTCATTTAGTGTGTCACAGGTGCTATGAAGACTGAGGTTTTTCATGTGTGTTTTTGGTGCAAGTAGATACTGGGATGCTTCTGACTTTTTAGCCCACCTGATTTGTTTCCATTCAGGGCTGACTCCTTGCTCAGAGAGGGGTTATGCACAGGAAGATAATTGTGTTGAGTGGGTATTTTTATTCATCTAGTTAACTAAGAGCTCTTTCCTTTCCTTACCTGTAAATCTTTTGGTGGAACTGTATGGGGGATGTTCTCTCCAGGGTGGGTAACACACAGATCAACTGCCAAAGTTGTTAAGTGCTCAGTGGCTGAATTTGTATTTCCCAAGTCAGGATAGGAACTACTGACAGTCTTAATTCTGGTTTTCTCTTTTAAGGGGGAGACATCAGTTCATGGGACTGCTGCAAGCCCCAAAGAGGGTCATGAGGAGGGGTCAGAGAATGACCATGGAGTGCCTTCGTCCAAGAAGATGCAGGGGGAGCGTGGAGGAGGAGCAGCTCTCAAGGAGAATGTGTGTCAGGTAGTGTTTTTGAAGAAATCTCTTTGAAACTATCCCACTGTAAAGTGTTTTTGTATAAGTTCTGGGACACACTGGTGCCCCGGGTAGCCTCCAAGAGCTTATTGTAGAATTAACCGGCTTTTTGTGCTCTGTATCGAGCATTTCCCCTGCTATAGCCTTTCTTCCTCTTGAAGTTCACAGAGGTTAGGGAGATGTGACCAGCATAAGATACATTTTAGCCAATATAGGATATCAGGGAGTCGATGGTAAATGGCACTGGTTATACACAAACTACCGGAATTAACTGACACAAGGAAAATGTAGCATTTTTCCCTGTGGGGGTCTCTGCTTGCTGTTCAGTCCACCACTGGGGTTGCTGCTGTCTGGGATGCCACAGGGAAGGAAATTGCTCATGCTGATACTGTGTTTCTTTCTCCACAGATCTGTGAGAAGCCAGGGGAGTTGTTGCTGTGTGAGGCGCAGTGCTGTGGTGCTTTCCACCTGCAGTGCCTTGGGCTCTCCGAGATGCCAAAGGGCAAATTCATCTGCAATGAGTGTTCCACAGGTAGGGCAGCTTCTGTGAGTGCAGGACTGTGGGCTTACCTGGTGCTTCTTTGACTGGAGTGATGTGCCTGCTGTAGGGCTGCTAACTAGCTCTCAGTCCTCAGATTATTGTTTTGATGTCTGATAATGACCTTGTCGTTAGAATCAAAGAATCACAGAGTGATTTGGGTTGGAAGGAACCTTAAAGATCATCAAATTCCACCCGCCTGCCATGGGCAGGAGCACCTTCCACTAAAACAGGTTACTCTGAGCCCTGTCCAACCTGGGCTTGAACACTTCCAAATATGAGCCATCCAGCTTCTCTGGGCTACCTATGCTAGGGCCTCACTACCCTCACACGGAAGAATTTTTTCCTAGTGTTTAATCTAAACCTGCTCTTTGTCAGTTTGAAGCCGTTAATAATGGCTTCAAATATTTACCAGCCTTACTGTTGATTCAGACTTGGGGTGCAAAGAAGTGAATGTCCAGGATCTACTGGAAAAGAGACAAATTTTTACCTGGGACTAGGGGAAGGGGGCTGGTGGGGAAGAGGAGTCTTTTTCAGGCTGGAAAGGGGGAATCTCAAAGTAGGGTTATTGATTTTTTTATGTTCTTTTTTCCCTGGCCTGAAGTCCCAGCTATAATAATATTTATTTTGATGTGGGATTCTACTGCAGCTTCAGGCCAAACCAGCCTGGTGCAGAGGCCTGTGCCCTGGGATGGGTGCAGCAGACTGGGAGGTTGTGCTGTGCTATTAGACAGCCTGGTGACAGCATCAGGTCCTCATTTAGCCCTCCTGTGTGACCGGTGCCTTGCTCTTTCTCCAGGGGTCCACACCTGCTTTGTGTGCAAGAGCTGCGGGGAGGATGTGAAGCGGTGCTTGCTGCCCCTCTGTGGGAAGTATTACCACGAAGCCTGCATACAGAAATACCCACCCACAGTCATGCAGAACAAGGGCTTCCGCTGCTCCCTGCACATCTGCATGACCTGCCATGCTGCTAACCCAGCAAACATCTCTGCCTCTAAAGGTACCCAAGTCCTCCAGGGTGGTCTGGGGGGTGCAGTCACATGGTTTTTCTCTTTTTGGTGTCCACCTGGTTCACCAGTTCTTTGTGTTGTTGTCTTTGTGTCCTTGCCACAGCACTGGCTGTGTTTGCTGAGGAATAGCTGCTCCCAGGGGAGTGGAAGGGGTGGTGTCAGAGTGTGAGGCTCGGCAGCACTCCCCATGGTCGGACGCGGCAGCTGGAATGTTCTCAGGCTGTCCAGAGGCTCGGACTCCTGCATGCCCAGCCTTGCCTGAGGCCTCCGTGGGTTTTTGAGTAAATCTCTGAGGCTGTACAGACATGCTTGTGTTTCTCCCACCTGCTCCTCACTGTGCCACTGCTGCAGACAGCGCCTTGCTTAGCAGCACCGGCTGTCAACACAGCGGCATCAAGAGCAGCACAGGGCAAACTATGATATTGTTCTACTTATCCTTTTTTTCCTATGTAAACTCTCATCTGGTAGTGGAGACACCCTTGGGCTAAGTTTCCCAGGCAAACATTTGTTTGAGCCATTTGTAGCAATACCTTGACCTTTATCTCACACGATCAAACTTAAAACTTCTGCGATTGCTGTGTATGTTTGCTTCTAAAGCTGCCTTTCTTTAAATCATTGGTATCTTAAGACATATGACAATAAGACCAGCTCTATTTTTATTCTCAAAGTCTGTGTTAAAGTTGGCTTTGTTGCCCTTGTGTATCAGTATTTGGTGTAGAAAACAATACAAGGCCTAAAGCCCGCAGCCCACAGCCGGCCACTTCCCCACTGAACATTTGTTGACTGGCTGCTGCTTCTCGGTGGTCACATTTACCCCTTTTCTCCCACCTCTTCTTCCTGTTTATAGTCTGCTGTGAGGAACTGAAAACGGGCTCTCAAAAACCTCACATAAACTAGGCCTGTAGGGAAGTCTGAATTGCCTGGAAGTTCTGGAATTTCAGGGTAAAATCTGATAAACAAGAGGCAAGTGCTGGTGTTTTCAGAAGCTACATGGATTGATTTCATTATGTGCAGCTAAGCACTTCGAACACCCTGTCTGTAATTACTGTCGGAGCTGATTTAGTAATTATTTGTGTATGATAGGAAGCAGTCCCAGTCTGTGAACTCTTGAACTGTTTGTGCACGGCACGCAGGAGATTTTTCATTTCTAAATAATACGATTTTGTCTATGGTATATGTATTACAGATTTTATCATTTTATATATATTTAGTTATATTAAATAACTTAATAGGAATCTAGTAAGTATATCATGGGTGGCCTATAAAAATTAAAGGTCAGCTTCCTTCTCCAAAGCTCATTTTGAGCTTAGATATGAGTAGAGTCTAGTAGGGAAGAGTGGTGATCCTGCAGAGGCTCACTGTGCTGGGGCTGTTCGGTGCCAGGTCGCCTGATGCGCTGTGTGCGGTGTCCGGTCGCGTATCACTCCAACGACTTCTGCCTCGCCGCCGGCTCCGTGGTCCTGGCCTCCAACAGCATCATCTGCCCCAACCACTTCACCGCGCGCAGGGGCTGCCGCAACCACGAGCACGTCAACGTCAGCTGGTGCTTTGTCTGCTCGGAAGGTGAGATGGTCAGCGCTGGGTCCCCTGTCACCAGGGAACGCCCTGGCAAGAATTCATTACGAAGGGCAGAAGCTTTTCCCATCTAGAGTGTCTCAATGGGAACTGCAGAGAACAGACTGCCTTCCTGTCTTTCCATGTTTAAGTCCAGCTTCAGGCTAGGACCTTTTCTGGATCCTTAGAAGGGTTCTTCTTTTACCATGAGTAGGGCCTAGCTTTTGAAAAGGGCTTGCAGGAGACCATCATTCCCTTTTTCCAGCTCTGTCTGGAAACGTGGAGTGCAGGCCTTCTGCACAGTGAGTGATAAATTCCTCCTCCTTCTCTTTGCAGGGGGCAGCCTTTTATGCTGCGAGTCGTGCCCGGCTGCGTTTCACCGTGAGTGTCTAAACATTGAGATGCCAGAGGGAAGCTGGTATTGTAATGATTGCAAGGCAGGCAAAAAGCCACACTACAAAGAAGTAGTCTGGGTGAAAGTTGGGCGCTACAGGTAGGTGAAGATAGAACAGACTTGTCCCCATCCCTTCTTCATGCAGTGCTCATGGTGATTGAGGTGAGAAGCTGCTCCTCTCTGCAGGGCTCAATGCAGCAGCCTCTGGCTTTTTTGCATGCACATAGCTGGTAAAGTGTGAGCTTTCCTCCTCCAGTAGCCTCTTTTCTCCCCACCAGCCCTGCTGGTAGCCCTCACACACTTTTTCCCATGTCTCCATGCAGTAGCATACTTCTGAGGTGGCTGGAAGTGGGGATGCCAGAGGTTTCATCTGCCCTTCCCTGTGTTGTAGGTGGTGGCCAGCTGAGATTTGCCATCCTAGGACAATTCCTGTCAACATCCAGAAAATGAAACATGACATCGGTGAGTTCCCTGTGCTGTTCTTTGGCTCCAAGGACTACCTGTGGACGCACCAGGCTCGTGTGTTCCCTTACATGGAAGGTGATGTCAGCAGCAAAGACAAGATGGGGAAGGGCGTGGATGGCATATACAAGAAAGGTAACTTGTCTTCATCCAGGGAAGTACATGGTCTTTCTCTCTTCATTCCTCTTTGGAAAAGTGTCATTCTTGTAGCAGAGAAAAATGTCATCTTATAACTGAAGTGAAATTAAATTTGTAGAATGAGCTGCTGCTTGTGTATCATCCAGCATGCTCAGAGTGTTTGTTTGACTCCCAGAGAGAGAGAAGGGTGTGCAGATCTCAAAGGCTTCTCCAGCTCTGACATAACCTCTCAAAATCCAAGTGAGCTGCTGCTGTGTCAGCTTCCCTCTATGCAATATAGTCATTATCTTGATATAAAAGTGTACTTGAGAGTTGTGGATATGGCTGCCTGGCATCTCTGCCCAAGAGGGCAGGCAAAGATAGCCAACAGCTGGGATATTTCATCACCCATGAGCAGGCCCCTGACTGTAATTTTTGCACTTCCCTGCTGCATTGGCCTTTTCTTCACCCTCCTCTGCTGAGGCTTGTGAGCACTGGGTGGACACTGGCTGCCCAGCTCTGTGTGAGCAGGAGTTGTTCCTCATAACACAGCCTGTTCTCTCACTTAGCTCTTCAGGAAGCTGCTGTGAGATTTGAAGAGTTGAAGGCACAGAAAGAACTGAGACAGCTTCAGGAAGATAAAAAGAATGACAAGAAACCTCCTCCCTACAAACACATCAAGGTGAGGGGAGGTGGTGGGGGGCAGGTGCAGAAGAGAAGTCTTGAGCTGTCGATGCAGGTGATTTACAGGTATACAGAAACATTTCTGATGTTTGGGTGTCTGGCTGTTCTTGAAGGTTTCTTTGATCCTCTTTCCATCTTCAGCAAGCTGGGCAGCAGTAACAAAGGTGCTCTGATTTACTGGAACAGATCTGGTCATGTCTGTGCTGTCCATGTCAGTTGTGTGGTCTGAAGGAAGTGTCTCTCTACCTCGAGAACTCAGGGCAGAAGGCTGGTAGTGCTCAGTATGGTCAAGTGCTCCGTGCTGTTGATGGCAAGGTGGGCAAACCAGGTGGTGCAGGACAGGAGGTGGTCAGGGTGCAGTGCAGCAAGGCTGTGTGGAGGGTGGAAACCCACAGTATCTTGTGGCATCTCTGTTATTGTTTTATATCTCTTTCTGGATCAGTTGGTGACTGAACAGAAATACTGAAGCAGGTGTACAGGCTGCAGTATCGGCCCTTTTCCTCAGTTTTGGGGAGCTATTCATGTTAAGGGCTGTTAGTTATTGTTATTATTCAGTTAGAATTGGAGCAGCACTAGAAGTCCTACAGGCTGGAGGTGACTTGAGAGGAGAGCTGGGGCCAAGCATGTACCTGTGTCTGAGAAGTGGATCCCAACTGACCAGAAACCCATTGACTCAGGGACTGTGTTCTTTTTTTTATTGCTTCTGTCTGCTCCTTCCCTTTTTTATGTGGCAGAATATGAAAGCTTGACTGATTTCTGGCACTTTTTGTATCTAGCTAGGATTTCTAGACGGGCAGGTATATCCTGCATGAGTTACTGTGCGGTGTAAAGAGCACAACCGAATGCTGTGGCAGCAGTATGGGCCAGGCAGCTGCAGTGGAGGAAGTAGTTTCTCATTATACCTATTTTTAGGCCTCTCTGGCTGCAACATGAAGGAACTTTGGAAGCAGTTTAGAGCCTTTGAAATACCCTTTTATATAAATAATGACGGTTGTGGTCATTAGTCATGGCAGCTCCTCTGAGGTCTGGGTGCAAGCTGTTTGTGTCTCTGAAAGCAAAGCAGTTTGCAGGAGCAGATGGTGAACTGGAGAAGGCTTCAGAGTGGAATGGCTGAAGCTGGTTGTGTCCACTCCTTCTAAGGAGATCGGCACCTCAAGGTCTGTCCCAAGGAACACCCACACGAGAGGCTGCTGCAAAATACACTTGAGATCCTTCATCACGTCAGGCTTGTGACTAGTCCAAGCATTCCCCTGTTCTGGTTTTATTCCAGCAGTGCCTCAGAGAGTAGGGCAGGTGTGCTGGGCATGTGTGGTGTGGAGTGGCAGTGCCAGAGCAGTGCCAGTGGTGAACTGACCTAATCCTGTGAGTCTTGCCACTGTTAATGAGGTGATGAGTCTGGGTAAGAGATGGGAAGGAACAGAGGAGAACTTGAGTGACAAGGAAAGTTGGAGGTGGGACACAGTTCTAGGAGGAAGGTGGAGGAGACTGTGTTGAAGAGATTAATGAGGGATTTCTGCAGGGTTTGTGTTTAAACAAAGGGGGATCAGGACTGGGCCAGCCTCAGGCAGGCTGTCAATGTGGAAACTCTGTGGGTGGGACCAGGTAACTTATATGGGGGCTGGAATAGCTTTGCTAAAATCCCTTCCTTTCATGTTCTGGGAGACGAAAGTGAGACAATGGCTCACCCAGGGAAAGAACAGCAAGGAGCTTTTCTTCAGTGTCTCTCTCCAAAGTCCTGACTCTCTGTTGCCTGCTTTTCAGCGTTCGCTGCCTTTAGCCAAACCCCAAGGACCCAGCTCATGCCACAGACACGCCAGTCGCTTCTCCACCTGGTGCTGCACTCTGCTTCCTTCTGGAGCGGTTTTTAGAGAGCTCCTTGGCTTAACTCTGAGCTCCTCTTTGGGTGTTCCAACCCCAGCCTTGTCTGGTTTGGCTTCCATTTACATCTGCAGGACAGTTGGGTAGGGCGGTAACTGCATGGCAGGCCCTCTGTCACAGGTGTGATGGCTGAGAGCACAAACCAGCTGGAAGGTAACACTGAAAAAGCAGGGCAGTAAGGGAAAGCTGAGGAAAAGCACCTGACACTCGGACTGGAAAAGGTGCAGTTTGATGCAGAAAGTGGTTTGGTGCTGATCATGGGGGTGGTGTGTGCCCAGCGAGAGCACTGGGCTGGCCACCTGAGCTGGATGTGGGCACAGTGATGATGGGAGGGGGACACTTAGCAGCCTCTCACCCTTCCAGGGTCACAGAACACACACTGCACCAGGTGATGCTAATGGTGAACCTGCATCCTCCTGAGCTCTTTCCTCTAACCTTCTGCCTCTTGAAATAGCATTCCCAGAAGTACAGCTGTGCCTGTACTTGTGTCCTTCTGCCCCTCGCTGTCACTGAGTCACTGCAGCCCGTCAGCTCATAGGCAGGGGTGGAGTATAGAAGTGCCTGTTGGGGTAAGCTGCAGTTCCTAAGAGCTCACATCCCTCGTGTGCATTGAAGGTGAACCGGCCGGTGGGGAAGGTGCAGATCTTCACTGCAGACCTGTCCGAGATACCGCGCTGCAACTGCAAACCCACGGACGAGAACCCCTGCGGCCTGGACTCCGAGTGCATCAACCGCATGTTGCTCTACGAGTGCCACCCCATGGTGTGTCCTGCTGGCGAGCGCTGCCAGAACCAGTGCTTCTCCAAGCGCCAGTACCCCGAGGTGCAGATCTTCCGCACGCTGGCACGAGGCTGGGGCTTGCAGGCCAAAACAGACATCAGGAAGGTACGTACGCTCTTGCTGTGTCACTTTCTCTTGCTGCTTCTCTTTCGATAACTCTTCATTTGAAAACTGAATTTGAAGAAGACTCTTTGCTGTAGAATGCCATTTAGAAAAGAAACTGATGAATTTAATCTTTCCAGTCTTGACAGGGGTGTTTTGGCTCAGCTGACCAAGAAAATGGTTTGCATGTTGATGTCCCACAGGGTAAGAAAGGTGATGGCTTGGTCAGTCTACTTGTAAGAATGATGGGATGGTGCTCAAGATTTCCAGATGGGGAGCAGGGATTATTCCTCCCTGCCCCATTCTTGATTAGCCAGGCTTATCTAGCATGAGAATCTTGTGTCAGAAACAGAAACCAGGGCTTGGCTCTTACAGAAGGGCAATGCCTTGGAGATGGCTGTTATTACTGCTGAAACTGATTGCCTCCACCTCAAACACTTGTATGTATTTTTTAAATGCAAAGAGTAGTAATTCTTTGGACACAACGTCAGTGCTGAATGAAGGAGGAATGTTAAAGCCAAAAGAACCCCAAAGCTAATAAAGGATGAAGTGAAACAGGAGACTATTAGCATAGTAGGAGAAGAATGTCTGAAAAAGGAGAAGGGATGACATGATAAGAGGGAGGCCTTGATAGAGGAGGAAAAATGTGAGTCTGTCCTGTTGAAAACTTTGCTGTCTGCTGTGCCATAAGTTAAAGGATGTTTCTGCTATTCCATGTGCTTGTTTCACTTTAAGCGGTCAGGAAACAGAAACACTCAGCTATTTAGTGGGGGGACCTATTGGCCGCACTGGAGCAGAGCCGGGGTTCTCTTTAATGGCTGGAGTACAGTCTCTGCTGTACTTCACCACAGGAGAACTCCATGGATTCACTGCAGGAGCAGGTGCCCCACGTGCATCCTGCTGCTCTGTGTGGTTGGTCCCCAAAGGGATATTGTTTCCAGCTGGAATGCAATTAGGGCAGTGCTTTGAGTTTTGCAGCAAAGTGCTGTTCTTGTGGTTAACTTCTGTCCTGTCCCTGGATACTAATTCTTTCTTTGGCACAATGAATAACCTGATAGTCATAGTTCTTTATTTAATTTGAGTTATTTGAGCATGTGAAACAGATGTATGGCTCAGGGTTCTTGGTGAAGGTTAGGGGTCAAACTGGCTGCAAAGCACAGGGAGAGATTTTTAGGAAGGAAACAGGAGCTAAGTTCTGGCACAAAGGTGGACGTCCCTTCATCCTGCAGATAATTTGTCCTGTCTTATCAGCTTGTTGTTTTCTGTCTGGCAGGGTGAATTTGTTAATGAGTATGTTGGGGAGCTAATTGACGAAGAGGAGTGCCGAGCCCGGATCCGCTATGCTCAGGAGCATGACATTACCAATTTCTACATGTTGACACTGGATAAGGTATGTGCAAGGACTCTCTTGCCAGGGTCCTAGACAGAAATAAAAAGATGGGAAGGAAGGCATGATACTCCATCTAGTAAAAAGATGCTAAGCATTGCTGATGAGCTGGTCTGCATTTCCTCTGAAATGACTAAATGAATTAACATGTAGTACAGGAGCTTCAGGTTGGATATCAGGATTAGGGGGAAAGTCTGAACAGACATCATCTGAGTTTGTTCAGAACAGATGAGGGCGGTTGTCTGAGGACTGTAGATCCTGGTTCAGCATAAGAGGGTGAATTTGGGAACACTGGGGTCCTTCCCAGCAGCTGAATCTTGGAGAGCCTGGAATGGAGCTGTAGTGTGCCAGAAGAGGCATCAGCCCTCAGACATGTAAGTTATAGGCACAGCAAGACCTTCATCTAAGTTCAGATCTCAGGTCTTGCTGTTCTCAGTAGCGTGATGGATTTAGTTACACCCACAGGCTCCCCAGTGGGTCCTGCAGGCCAGGTTGTTGCTATGAGCTCCTGATTTTCAGAGATTTAAGTGGTTTTGTCAGCTGCTTTCCACACTGTGTCACTCAGCCATGGAAAGACGAGAAGGAAACCGTGGAAGCAGACATGGGGAGCAAGCTGTCAAGTATGGGACAGGATAACATAAGTGCTTTATGTCTTTCCCCTCATCCTGCTGCAAGTTCACACTGACCATATCTTGTTCTCCTTGTCTGGCTGATGGGGCAGACCCAAGTGTTAATATGTCCCTCATTACTACAAAAGCAAATCTCAGTTGCAGCTTCCCTCTCCTCTCCAGCCCACTAACAAGCTGTGCACAAGTGTACCTCACCTTACACTCTTCCCGTTTTCCTTCTGTACACTGACATGCAAGAAGTAGGAACCGCTGTTTTGCTTTTAAGCAGAAGCTGGGACCTGGAACCACAAGCACGGCCTTGGAAGTGTGCTGGGGTGGTGTCCTGGCTGTTTGGGAGCCGTGTGTCTTTGAAGAGAAGGATGATGTGCAGGAGGCTGCATTGCCACGTGATCTGCCAGCACTGGCCAGAGGCATCAGAGCTTGTTGATTACAGTTGATGACAGTTGGTTGAAATGTGGTTTTCTGGGATATTTTTTTGCAATTCCAGGATCGAATCATTGATGCTGGGCCAAAGGGCAACTATGCTCGGTTCATGAACCATTGCTGCCAGCCCAACTGCGAGACTCAGAAATGGTGTGTGAACGGCGACACTCGGGTCGGGCTCTTCGCACTTGTAAATATCAAAGCTGGTAAGGAACACACTGTCAATGCCTGCAGTAGCCTCGGGGGGTTCTGTAAGGAAAAGGGAGGGTTTGTAGCTCCCTGGGAAGGGATTTAATTTTTTGTTTTCATACGGGCATTCATGAGACTTAACAGCAGCACTAAGTAATGCTTGGCGTCCTTGTGTAGTGGTGGCAGTCATTTGCGATGTTATATTTAAAAAGTGCTTTCACTTCAGCAGTAAAATGTTTCATCCTGTAATTCACTGACAGCTTGCTTGGTTTTGATCTGCTTTTGTTCCAGGGACTGAGCTGACTTTCAACTACAATCTGGAGTGTTTGGGGAATGGAAAGACCGTTTGTAAATGTGGTGCCCCAAACTGCAGTGGCTTCCTAGGAGTAAGGCCAAAGGTATGACGCATCCTTCAAGCTTTTGTTCTTCCAAATCACCTCTTTTTGTAGCTGTGTATCATTCATTGGTTGCAGAGGTTTCAGGTTGAAGAGATCATCATTTCAGTGTGGCCATGGGAACGGTGCTTGAAATGAGTTAAATATTCGAGTTTTCATTCTGAGAGAGCAAATCTTAGACGTCCGTTATCAGAGTTGCTAAAAATAATGACAGGAAGTTTTATTTTACACTGAAAGAATAAAAGAGATTTTTTTTTTTTAATTTTTTTTTAGATTTTCTGCTTCTTATCATGACAATTTCCATAGCACTAGAGGAGCAAAGGGCAGGCATGGGAAAGACTTCATCAGATAACCAAGAAAACACAACTCAGTGCCTTTCCCAAAGTAAAGGCTTGAGTAAATTGTGAGCATGCACGGAAGGCCAGCAAACTCACGTTCCTTCAGACTGAAGTTTTTTTAGAGCCAGAAGGCTGCTACCTCACCATCTATTCTGCACTAAAGTTCTCGGGTTTATTCTGCTTTTAATGAGGTGACCAATTTTTTCACATCAGACAGACATCAGAAATTTGCCACATCTGTAGTAGAAAAACCACCAGCTTTTAGAACTCACTGACTTTTTGAGGGCTTCGATTTGTAACTGTAATGTTGCAGTAACAGGAATTGATTTCAATTACCTCCTTGTGTGAGCTGGTTCTCACTGGGAAAGGGAAATAACAGGAGCAGTTGGCCGAGTTCCCAGCTGTCACCCGCTAAATCTATGTCTCAGCTGTTGGTTTGTTACAAGTGCTTCACCAAATCAGTCTGCAATCCCTCTGCTCTGGCATGTGGATCCCGCCGTGCCCACAGTTAAGGGTTAAAAAGCTCCAGCAGCACAGTTGTTCAGCCCCATCAATAAATAGGGAAGGTTTTCTGAATTCTCCAGGGATTAGTTCTGCAGAAAAATTAACTCAAAAATATAAAAAATGAATGTCTTGAGAAGTTGACAGATGAGGTGAATTGCACATCTGATGTATTTAGTTCTTTTTTCATGTTGCGATTTAAAGTTCAATTGATTTTGTGCTGCCCCTGTGTTATACATGGTTTGACTGTCATTTTTGCCTTGAAATTGCAGGTTGCACGATGGAAATCAGAGAAAGGTGCCCTTTAATTGGCATTCATGTTCCATTGTGATATCTGAGGCGACTCATTCCATCTTGATGAGATGGGCTAAGAAACAATACCAAGAAAACAGTACCTTGGGGTGGTTTTTTTTTTAAATTCTTCTCACAGATGCGTTTTTAAGCTTCCTGAAGATACAACAAGACAAAACTGATTCTATTCAAGTTCACTCTTAAAAGTGCCTTCTAACTGGGAGTGTGGAAGAATGTTTGGGAGTCTATTGTACTGCTGGGAGCAAGTGGGAATCGCTTAGTCCAGCTGTTAGACCTCTCTTAGACATTCAAATTAGTTGTGAAGGGATTTTCTTGTTCTCTTTGTAATTAGATGGCCAAGGAGCTAGGCGCTGAAAATCGGTGGCATAGTTTAGGTGGAGGCATTTCAGTGCCTGCATTTTCAGTGATAAGAAAGGCCTGGCTTGTCCCCATTGTCAGGGGGAATGATGGTATGAAAGCAGAAAGATCCACATGTGAAGGGGAAGGAAACAATCAAGAGATGTAACTCCTTGGTGACAGGAAAGCTGGATAGCCAACTGCTGCAGAGTTCTGAAATTGTAGGTCTGAAGACCAAGGTTTTTAAATGTTTTGGTGATGAAAATATTATGCACGATATTTATGCAGAACAAAGGACGTAAAAATTGCTTCATAGGCATTGTCTCAGCACGCAGAGATGTCCTGCATGGAGAACGCATATTTGAACACAAAGAGATGTAGAAAATGGCACAGAATTTAGCTCATGTCTCCTTAAAAAAACTAAACTGATAGTGCTTTGGTAAGGTCAGGACTGGGGGCAAGAAGCATCATCTTTGTGGAGTCAAGTGTTCGAGACAATGGGAGGCTCCACGTGGCTTGGAGGGGGAGTTGGAAGAGCGGGGTTGGAGGAAGCCTTAGGCCAGAGAAGAGAGCACTTAAACCATTTAGTTGCCAGTCCTGGGTCCTGTTGTAGTTATTTCACTACACGGATAATTTAACTGTGTTGATGACACAGAGGTCGGTTGTCACTGGCCTGGGAGAGTGAGAGGATGGGGCAGTTGGAAAGGAGTAACAGAGTATAGGGGGAGTGGAGATTGGATATTCCACAGTACACACCTGGAGGGTAACAGCAGAAACAAACCCAATATGAGAATGGAACTGGGCAGCCGTGGTGGAGAAGGAGCCTCTGTATGGCTCAGCTGCCACAGGACTGAGCTGTAGTGTGACACAGCTGTGGGAAAGGCAAATGGGGGCAATGCTTTGGGGGGATTTCCTGTTCTTTTGGCGAACTGTTGATGTCACTGTACACTGCCTGTGAGGTGTTATCTGAGGCAGCATGTGTAATTCTGTAACTTTCGTTTGGTATAAATATACTCAATGAGGGCAGAGAAAAGCCACTGGGAAGACTGAGTGTGCAGACTGCGAAAGTTCCAGTTTGCAAGCAGGAGAGTGTGTCCCAGAGGTTACTTCAGGGAGAGAGAAAAACTTTAAAGGCTGGACTTGATGATCTTGGAGGTCTTTTCCAGCTGTAAAGATTTTGTGATTCTGGTGCAAAAGAGCAGCATTGACACAGTAACTAACAGGTTTAAACTGATGGCAGATAAATTCAGACTGAAAATGGAGAGAGAAATGATGAATATGAAAAAGTGCAGGAAGGCCCTGGACAGACTCCTTATGAGTCATGTGTGCCAGGAGACCTGACTGCTTTGACCTGAAGAGTCTGTGAGAGGTGGCACCAGCTCAGTGACACCAGGCAGCACGAACTCCTCATTCTACTGTTGCTAGTTTTATAAATCCCATGATGAGCCAAGCTTTGCCGCAGGACATCCAGGCTCTTTCGAAATAACTGGGAGCTATTTGCTGTAGTAAATTGGTTGCCAAATACTGAGCAGCACTAGAGATGCTGCACAGCTCTCAGGTATAGCTGGCAGTGGGATTTCTGTTGGCAGGGTTTGCAGTTCTCTCCTGCAGCAGGGAAGGGAGCAGGTGGACAGGGCAGAGCCCTGCATTAACCCACGTTGTCTCACCCACAGAGCCAGCCCAGCCTCACCGAGGAGAAGTCCAAGAAGCTCAAGAGGCGGCCGCAGATGAAGCGCAGGTCGCAGGCGGAGGTGATGAAGGAGCGGGAGGATGAGTGCTTCAGCTGCGGGGACGGAGGGCAGCTGGTCTCTTGTAAGAAGTCAGGCTGCCCCAAGGTGTACCACGCCGACTGCCTCAACCTGACCAAGAGACCTGCAGGTCAGTGCTCTGCACGGCTGGGCTCCGCTTGGGTCACAGTGTTGGTCTGAGTGTTCTGGGCACTGCTCATCGCCTTGCACTCCTTTTACATCTTAGCGTTTAAAGAAATCTTTCTCACTTGAACAGACCTTGTTGCTCAAGCAACCCAAACCTGGTTTGCACCCCACTGCGGCTGCAGAAAGGTGAACTAGTTGCTGAAGGGGAAGCTGGTCCTTGTCTGGTGCTTGTGAACTGACTCCATTCTTGGGGCCTGTCAGAGCATAATCCCAGCAATAGCTGAGGTATTGGTCATCACACTGGCTGATTTCCCAAAGTTGAAGGCAGTGGAGTCAGTCAGAAGCACTGCTGGAAAATAGGAGTTAGAAAAGAATCTGTCGAATGTCTGAACAGCCATTAGCTCATTCTTAAGAGAACAGTACCAAAGCATATTCTAGTTTGTGGGGAAAGAGGGCAAAAACTTGAAACAAAAAAATAATCAAAAAATACAGTCCAGCCTCCAGCCTGTTCCCCTGCTTTCCATTTGAGAAGTTTCTCCTAACAGCCTGATATAAAAACACAAAGGATTGCCGGCTCTCTGATACGCATTTTTTTACAGAGTGAAGGATTGTTGTCTCTGTCCTTTTCTGGCCTATACAAACATAACCTCAAGTTTTTATTCTTGATCTACTCTGGACTGTGTCCTGCTTGTGTACACATTTTTTAAAATTGGAAACGAGTATTTTAATAGCATTGCAGCCAAGGCCTTGCTTACTCTGACACATGAGAATAATTATATTTTGGTTTTTACATAAAATTTCTTGGGAAATTATGTTTGACTTGTTTTGCAAAAATAACTTATATTTATATGATGTTGATGGTTTGCTTTGTCATTCTTGAGTTTTCATCTTGATCCTTTTCTCATATTTATTTCTTCCTCTTTCAATCCTGTTTTGCACCTGTCTTTATTTAATTACACCTTGTTGGTGCAAGAGCATTTGTCCAGTTTAAATTCCAGGCCTGTCCAACTGGATTTTTGCAGTCTTCACAGCCTTTGTTATCTACCTGTATCTGTAAGAGTATTTGCTGTTCTGCTTTCAGAAATTTCAATTATTGTACAGATTAAAATATACTCCTGAAGGTTGTAATTTGAAATGCCTCCTCAGTTTGCCACAAGACCATTAATAACTGTTTTTCGAGAACGATTTTCAATCAGTTGTAGCAATTTTACTCTTTTTACACATAGGCAGTGGTTTTCATAGTCTGCTCCTCAGAGTGTCATTCAGGACGTGAAAGGTTCAGCACTTTCTACTTCAAATATTTCCTCTGCCATGGGCATTGCTGTCAAGTAATTGGAATTTCCTGCTTGTTTGCATGTTGCTAATTGTGTGATCTTACTTCCCAGAGCTCCAGGCTGTCCCTGGAGAGGGTGCTTATTCATTAGACCTTTTATCCTGTCAAAGATCATTAGAGTGGTTTGATAGGATTTATCCTTCCTGCAACAAACTAGCAGGTTTTGACTTACTTTATTTTCCATCTATGCAAATGACCTGTATAAGGATGGTCCCAGGGTCTTTCCAGTGGCCCAGTTCAGTGTTGAGTGTGGCTCTCTGGGATGCTGCTGGTGCAGGGGGAGCAGTAACAGCCTGTGCTGCAGCACCATGAGCCAGGAACAGGGGAGACCATGGGGAAGTGTCAAACATCCTCACTTGGAAAAAAATCCTGAAAATTTGGAAAAGACATGGAAGAGCAGTGTGCATATTTTGAGACTGGAACAGAAGCCTTGGACTGTCTTCAAAGGAGGGGAAAAACTTACTACGTGTTGCCTTCAACCCCAGGGGAAAAGCAGCGTGAGAGAGGGGAGTGGAGAGCTGCTGTTGCACAAGCCCAGGGAGCAATGCCACAGCTGCTCAGTGCTGTGCTGCAGGAGCCAGCCTCCCTGGAAAAGAGTTGGTAACCGCAGCCACAGCTCTGTGGGTTTGGTCCAGGCAGGCTGGGAAGTGCTCTGGCCTGGCTGGTGTCCGTGGCTGCCCTCTGGCTCAGAGCTCTGTGCCAGGGCTGCTCTGCAAGGGGCTGCTCCCCACAGCAAGGCAGGGAGCAGGAGAGATGTGGGGTGCTGGGAGAGCACAGAGGCAGGAGGTGTATTTGGAAAGACATCCTGGCTCATCCTGTGGTGAGAGGTCAAGAACTCAATGTGTGCCTGATTGTGTCCGTGAACTGGTGGGAAGCATTTGGTAGAGCCAACAACAGCCTTGGCTGAGGGAGCAGGAGGCTGAGCTGGTGAGATCATCTACAAGTGAGAAAAGCAGTAATCTTTGAAGTGTAATGTTGTGTTTTTCCTCCTGGTGGTGTTGGTAGTGATGGTCAATAGGTTCACTGTGAGGATAGAGCTGCTAGGGGAGCAGCTTTGTTTCATCATGGCTATACGTGGCCAGAGGCTAAGGATGTGCCTTTGGGTTCAGAGACAATAGAAACTTACCTCTTGTGATCACTGCTCTCTCACTTCTTCTTTTTGATAAACAGGAAGGGAGGTTCTTGACCCAGAATTAAAAGATGAATCTGACACGTTGCTTAAAAAGTCCTTTGGGTGTTGTGCACAGATAACCACTGCTGTTATATATGAAAATCAGAGCCACAGAGATGTGCAAGCTGGAGGTGTCTGCTCCTCTCTAGACACCTCTGTTGGTTAGCGTTATGCAGGAGCCAGATGGGCTTTTGGTCTGAGCTGATGTGGCTTATGTTTGTCATAACTGTCATTGCCCTTGCTGCTTCTGAGAACGCAGATTCGTGTTAACTGCCTGTCAAGCTAAGGCAGAAACTGAAGAGCACGTGTAGAATTGTGTGTGGGTATTACAGGATTGCTCCCACTTTCCCCTGAACTCCCTTTGCAGGAGGCCTTTGTCTCTTGCCTTTGTACTACTCCTAAGGTGTGTCTTTTCTCCCGTGTCTGTACTGCAGGAAAGTGGGAGTGCCCGTGGCATCAGTGTGACATGTGTGGTAAGGAAGCAGCTTCGTTCTGCGAGATGTGCCCCAGGTCCTTCTGCAAGCAGCACCGGGAAGGAATGCTCTTCATCTCCAAGCTGGATGGACGATTATGCTGTACAGAGCACGATCCCTGTGGGCCTCACCCTCTAGAGCCAGGAGAAATTCGTGAGTATGCGCCTCCCATAGAAGGCCTGACTAACGGCGAGGACACCCAGCCACCAGAGCAGCTGCCTGCAGACACAGAGGCAGACACAGACCTGAGTGTTCAGCCCCTGGACAGCCTACCTCAGTCTGTGGCCCTCAGACTGCAGTCACCAGAAAAGCCCCCTGCTACCCTAGCGCTGAGGCTGCCTTCTTCAGACAAGCCCCCCACCACCCTTGCCCTGAGGTTGCAGCCATCAAACAAGCCCCCCACCACCCTGGCCCTCAGGCTGCCTTCACCAGACAAACCACCTGCCACCCTGGCTCTGAGACTGCCACCGTCAAATAAACCCCCCGCCACCTTGTCGCTGAGGCTGAAGCCATCCAACAAACCCTCCACCACCCTCTCGCTCCGGCTTCAGCCTTCGGACAAACCTCCCACCACCCTGTCACTCCGCCTGCAGCCATCAGACAAGCCCCAGGCTGCCCTGTCCCTAAGGCTGCAGTCAGAGAAGCAGCCCATCATTGTAGCGCTGCGGCCTCAGCAGCCCGACAAACCTCCCAGCAACGCGGTGCTCTGGCCACTGGACGAGTCCTCCAGTGACGCCTCGCAGCCTCAGCTGCCGAGCAAATCTCCTCCAGGAACACCACAGTCCCCGTTGGATGAGTCACTTGTTACTGCTGGTGACCTTCAGCTCCAGCTGTCAGATGAGACTCCTGACACCCCCGAGGTTTTGGAGTTAACAGACAAGTCCCTCATTGACAGCAGGGCCCAGCAGCCCGAGCTGCTGGACGAGTTCCCCGTAAAATGCCTGCATCCTCCACTGTCTGACAGACTCCTTGCCACAGTGGGGACGTTGCAGTCCCAGCCGGAGGATGAGCCTCCTGAGGCCGATCAGCTCCAGCCACTGGACGACTCCTCTGCCCAGAGTCCGCAGCCGCAGGCTGTGGAAGAGGCTTCCAGCTCTGTGGTGCCGCAGGTCCCAGCATTGGAGATGGTTTCCAGTCCTGAGGTGCTGTGGTCTGTTCCCATTGAAAAAATCCCTGACTCCTCAGTCTCACGGATCCTGCCCTCAGAGAAGGCTCTTGGATCAGCAGTACCACGATCCCTGCCTCTAGAAAAGGCTTCCTTCTCTGGAGCAGTGCGGGTGCCAGACACAGAGAGGTCTCCCAGCTCTGGGTCACCCCGTCCTCTGCCTCCAGAGAAGGCTGCTGGTTCGGGTATGCCTCGGATCCTGCCCACAGAGAAGGCTCCCAGCTTAGGGTCGCCATGGCCCCTGTCTCCGGAGAAGGCCCCTGGCTCCCGGTCACCGCACATCCTGCCCATGGAGAAGGCTCTCAGCTCAGGGGCTCTGCGGATCCCGCTCACACAGAAGTCTCTCTCCCCCGGGGTGCTGCGACCCCTTCCTCCAGAGAAGGCTGCTGACTCTGGGGCCCTGCGGGTCCTGCCTTTGGAAAAGGCTCTTGGCTCCGGGGTGTCTCGGCCTCAGCTCTTGGAGAGGCCTCTTGCTCTTACAGCCCCGTGGCCTCAGGCATCGGATAAGCTGGCTGCTGCTGTGGCTCCTCGGCCTCAAGCCTTGGACAAGCCTCTGGCTGCATCAGCTCCGAGGCTGTTGCTGTCGGAGAAGGCACTGCGTCCCGTCGACCAGAACGCTCAGCCGAAGGAGAGAGGAGCCCCAGCCGTGGAGCTGAGTCCCCAGCAGAAAGAGAGGACCATGTTAGCTGGGGAGCAAATCTCTTGGTCTGCTGGGAAGGTGGTGACGCACGTCGGACAAGTACCTTGGCCTACGGAGAAACTGCAGACGCACGAGCAAAGCCACTGGCCCACTGCGAAAGCCCTGACACCTGCAGAGCAGCCTTCCCGGACAGCAGAGAAACTACCAGAGCCAACCCTTCAGCCCAGCTGGGAAGTGGCCTCAGCCCCTGTGGAGCAGACCCCGTGGACATCAGAGAGATTGTGTGCGTTCGAGCAGACCCCTCGGCCAGCCAGGGAAGCGCCGGTGCCCCCGGAGCAGATGCAGTGGATTGTCACGAACATTCAGACAATTGATCAGATTTCTTGGCTGAGTGGAAAAGCACAGACTCCTCGGGGGCAGGACCCTTTGCCTGAACAAAACACAGCGTTAGCCCGTAACCAGGATTCTGTCTGTCGTGAGTTGGCTGACTCAGAGCCAAAGTGAGGTTGGTGAATATGGGAGGCAGGTTTCAGACGTTTAATGTTTAGGGAGGGGGAATCTTTGTTTTGTTTTTTTTATTCACTTCCCTGAGCCCAGCCCCTAACCCATGCACATCCCATCCATATTCTCTTGTGACATGAGCAAGGACATTCTCTTAAACATGAGTCTGGCCTACCCAAAGGGAGAGAGCATCTGTGACCTTTTCCTCTTCCTTTTACAAATGGTAAAGCTGAAATAAAGAGTCCACTCTGGGTAAAAATCTTCAATTCCGTTAAAATGGTCACATTACTGTTCCAGCGTGTTCAAGCTCCAGGTTTGATTCATAGGTGGGCTCCCAGGTACAGCCAGGGGCCTTGCTCTTGTTACTGCATTTAAAGAAAGTGGATCAGTCAGGCCGCCCTGGCACTGGAGATGTTTCAGGGATCACGTGGTGAGCAGTCAGGTGTGTGTCCTTGGCACACTCTAGGAGCAGGGAAGGGATTTTATGTTACCTGCCCTGATCTCTGTCCCTGCAGGGCATTGCTTTACGAGGTTTGTCCATGTGTTCACTGGGACATGCAGTGTGTGTGGTTTGCTAAAGGACAGGGATTGTCTCCAGTGAGATGGGAGAGGAGCTCCTGCACTCGCTCAGTGCAGTTTTCTCCAGCAATAGGCAGTATCTATTCAGGCTCCTTTTTTACAGAGCTGCGACTGGCCAGGCCCAAGAAGCGGGAAATCTGGAGAAGTCAGGGGAAAGAGAGATCTTGGAAGAAGTCATCTGGCAGTTTTTTCATTCTTGTGTCTTAATCCTTTAGCACAGGACATGCGGAGTGTTTCCCTGCACTTGACAACGTAGTGGCCCATAAAGCAGCAATAGCAGAGCAGAGTGGGTTCCTGGAGGTGCTGAGCACTGCCCTGCCACGGGGACAGTGCTCCCTTTCAAATTTCCATCCAGTCTCTTCTAGACCTCTGTTGTCAGCGTGAGCCAGTGGACTGAGCAGTCCTTTCTCCCTTTGTCTCAGACGTGTTCAGAACATGTTCCCATCACACCTGGTGTTGCCAGCAGCAAGCCAAGCCTGTCCCGCTCACTGCACAGCGCAGAGGCAAGGGTGCCGTAGCTGGATCGGGACCCATCTCAACACCTTCCCCTTGTGTAGCTTCTGGCTTAACTCTTCTACAACCAAAGGAGACTTGAATTAACTGGACTGTGTTGGTGTGCATGTGTGTGCGCGTGTGCATCCATCCAACTGAACTGTAGTTCTCACACTGGAACACGGTGGGCTCCAGGAGCTGGCTGGCTTTCTTTTTTCCTCTTCTCCGTTTTACAGTGAAGGCGATGCTTAGTACCTGCTGGTCATCGGGCTGGTGTTCAGACTAGGCCTGCTGAAAGCCATTCACTCAAGCGTTGAGGCAGAAGTTGACTTGGCTGTGGTGCTCGTGGGGCAGGTAGTAGAGTCCCAGGGACCTGCCATATCTTGTGACCACCGGCACCCTCGCAGGCAGGAGGAGGACAGACCTCCTCAGGTGGCACTGCCTGGCCTGGATAGGGTTGGTGTCCTGCCGAGGAAGCGCTGCTGACCAGCTTTTTCCCACTCTCACAACACATTACCTCTGTATTTACCCGAGCTCCACCGATCTGGGGCCGCAGCCTCGGATCTCCGTGCCGCCGCCAGACCTGTGCGCAGCTCCAGTGTGTGTATCCTCCTTCCAGGCAGATCCGCAGGCCCCTTCCCGGGAAGGGAGAGTTCAGCCCCATGCTGACCCCCTTCCTCCGACATGGGAGCAGGTCCTTGTTCCCACCTGGCTTGCAAGTGCCTGCTGCTCCCAGAGCAGACGGTCATGAGCTTTGCAGTTTTCTATGAAGGGAGGCAGACACCTGTCCCAAGACAAATCCCGATCCCTTCTCCTTTGCTGATGTGCGCACCCCAAGACAACGTCCTGCTGTAAAGGCCGGGTGTGCTGGGCACAAGGGGACATTACCAGTGCTATGGTGCGTCTCTTCTCTAGTCCGAATCATTTCAGATCCTTTGTAGAATAGCTGACGACTTGGAAAAGCTTTATGGCTTATGGAAACTTACTTGTTTAATGTTGTTTTTTTTCCGGGAAGACTGGCAGGTCAGTTCCTGCTTGCTGCTGAAACTGGGGAAATGCAAGCAGCTTGCGTTTCTGCGTGACTCCTCCACAAAGGGAATCAGGACAACTCAGATCCATTGAGAGAGAAGATTACCTTAAGGGCATTCATTAACGTTTTTAAGCAAAAATTAAAAAAAAAAAAATTATGATGTTCAGTATATTAAGTATTTATCATGTGTGAGAAGGAAAATAAATCTTGAATTTACATTTATAAGCCTTCCCATAAGCTGGACTTAGTCATGTAGATTGTGTAAGTAGGGTTTCCTCAGTGCCAGCGCCCAGCCAGCTCCCGCTGTAACCAGAGAGGTCTCTGCACTGCTCTGTCCACCTCCGCTTCGCATTGTCACGTGTTAACTAGTTACTTGTTTCATGAAAAAATAAACTGTGAATATTTTTGGTGCAGGCTTTTTTAAATCTGTAAAAATGGAGAAGTTCTCAGTGAATTCTCACAAGAGCAGGTTTGAAAAAAAATCACTTCTATAAATCACGGGCTCACGTAGCAGGGTGAGGCTCACGGCAGCAGCCGCCTTTCGTGCAGCAGGTGCTTACCCAAAAGCTTGTTTGGAACAGTGAACGTGGATTAAACCGTTGCATGGCATTTCCCACAGCCTTCTTCGTTGCAGCTGCTCTAGCCCGTCTCTCTTCTTGTCTCCCTTTTCCACAACGATCCAGGTTTCTGACTTACTGCTTTGCATCTGCTGTTGGGAAGTTTGAGTTAAGCATAGCTAGGAGGCTGCCTGGCAAAACTGGTGTTGAGGAACATCCTTGAAGGAGGAAGCCAGGAAGCTGCTCTTCCCTCTTTGCCCTTGCTGGGGCCCTGGGCAATGCTCTGTCAGATCAGGGGGGCTTTTCAGAGGGAGTAGTGGTGCTTTTGGGAGTGGCTGGGCTGTTCTGGGTCACATAGACAAGGCCTGACCGGGTGCAGAGAGGTCGCAGCAGCCCTGCCCTTGTCCAGGCTGCCCTCATCAGGGAGCATGAGCTGGGGAACAGCCTCAGGCAGCAAAATCCTTTTGAAGGAAATGTGGGCATCTTCTGTACTCAAGGTGATTCACTGTGGTGGCAGCTGGCAGCACTGCCTTGGAGGGGGAGAGGGACATATCAGTGTTGAAGCAGTTGGGTTTGTTTGCTGCTGTTCAGTTCTGCCTTCAGAGTTCAGCCAGTTTGAATCACAGGGGACTTTAAAAGTAGGGGGTAGAGGCAAAGCAACCCATGCCCGTAGCAGACTCTGTGGGAGAGATGCTGCTACAGCCTCATGCTGGGCTCAGACCTGTGCAACAGCTCCGTGCCAAGGCTGTGGTGCTGTTTTGCTGTGTTGGAGGGATCCAATCACCTGGTAGCTTAGTCCTGGGTCAGCCCTAATTGCACTTGGGGTGGGTGAGAGGTGACTCCTGTGTTGATTCACTGGTGTGGAGCGCTGTAGAAGCAGAATCAAGGGTGTAATTATCTCTGTCCCTTCCCTGGTGTCCCACAGTGGCTCACAGGAATTTTCCAGACTCATTCCCGGTAGGAATGGCTCCCTCTTCCCATTTCTGAAGGGGATGCAGGCTCTGCTCCCGTACAAACACCTTGCTGCTCGACATCCCTGCTGCCAGGCTAACTGCTGCCCCTGCTCAGAGCAGTGGGCTGGGGTCAGCAACAGTGGCCTCCAGCCCACAGCAGGACCCACTTTAGTGCTGGATTTCCACTGTGGGCAGGAGGGGTCCCAGGTGACCTTTGGTGATAGAGCTCTGATGAGGGATAACAGCAAGGTCAGGGTCTTGTGCCCCATTGGGAGAAGGGTTGCAGAGGAGAAGCCACCACAGGACCTGTGGGATGCGTGGGCAGGGGTGGAGCAGGCACAGGCTACTGTCCCACGTGGCTGGTCCTATTTTCCCCAGTGCCCACTGTCAGCCAGGGCTCTGGTGAATCTAGCAGGAGAGTTATCACTGTAAAGAATAATCACCCCATCTACTGCACGTCTCCAGATGCAAATTAGCTCATGGTAGCTTGCTTTATTGCTGTTCTCCAGTTGAACTTTTCCTATTTAACAAAAAAAACCCCACAGGAAACAGAGTCACTTCAATACACAAAGCATCTGGGTGGTACCGTGGGAGCACGTGTTAACTCAGGGTTAAACCCCTGCAGGCAGAGGCTGTGAAGGTGTGGCTGGTGTTTAAATTTGGGAGATAAGAAAGATGGCTGAATGTAAAGGACATCAGAGAACTAAGGCGAGACAGTGCATTTGCTAGAAAAGCTTCAGCTTAGTTTCGCAGGAAAAAAAAAAAAAAGAGAAAGAAAAAGCTTGATGCTCTTGGCAGTGTTTTAGCCCTGAGCATGCTGTGCATGTGCCCAGCTCCTATCTGGACACCACAGCCAGGGTTGTGACAGGGCAGGGGGAGTTTGAGAAACCTCAGACCTTCAACACCTTCTGTTTATTTTCAATTTCAGCCTTACCGTCTGATTTTGCTTGATGTTTGGAATAATCATAATTGTAACCTGCTTGTAATGTGCTTTGCCCTAAATTACTGATGAGGCTTTCGGCCTTTGCTAGCCAGTGAGTGTTGAAGCAAAGTGGCAAATCGTGCAGCTACTCTGAAAGTGTGGGGGGATGCTGTGTTTGATCTCCCAGGCTTTGCCCGCGCTAATTACCCACCCTCCTGTGATAGTGATAACGCCGGTGGCAGCATTTGCAGCCGAGGCTGCTCCTCTTGCAGCAGCACAGCTGGGCTGATGGGTGCTTGGGGCTCCCAGGGCCTGGGACACGGGACACTGGAGCTTGGGGACTGCTCTGCCACATGCCTGGCTTCAGCAGGAGTCTCACCTGTGGGGTGGCAGTGCCCTTGCTTAGCAGGAGATGGGAGAATGCAAGATTCCTGCTCCAGGTCCTGCAACGAAAGTGATGTAAGCAAAGTTTGGTGCCGGGGGGACAGGACAGGTTGCGTGAGCTCGGGCTGGAGGAGCAGCAGTGACGGACAGTCCCTACAGCACTGAATCTACCTCCTAGGGAAATCTGAGAAATGGGTGTTGCTATGGCCTATTTCAAGGTAAAGTTTTAATCAAGTTTGCCCTTGGCGAAGCCCTTGGGCTATTGTGGTGCTATTGTAAACCGTTGGCAGCTTAGCACAGTAGGGCTGGACTCACGGCTCCTGGCCCACGGGCTGGGGCTTCTTGGCCAGCTGATCCCATCCCCCTGGAGCTGGGGCCGGGCTTCAGCACGCATGACTGAAACAGGACAAGGAGTGACTCGGTTCCTTCAGTTTGTGATGGTTTTGAGACTCAAACCAGTGTGCCACTGCGCCCCGGGGGGAGCCCGTGGAGCCACGTGAAGCAAGCAGGCATCCGCTACTGCATGTTCTTCGTGTCCGTTTGGTACTGAGCTGGTTTCAGTTTTTGTTTCTTTTTCTGATGTTTCCGAGTTGTTGACTTCAAGGAACTGGGTTTTGTGTATTTTTTTAGACACTGGGAACTTGTTAAAAGGAAAAGCAGCAAGCACCGGGAGGCTCAAGGTGGAGCGTGGCTGGAGCTGAGGGTGGCCCCGGCCGGCGTAGGGGGGAGGTGAGACGTGTTGGCAGCAGCCGGAGCAGGCAGGGAGTGGCTCTCCCTGCGAGGGGCCGTGGGAGCCTTTCAGCAGTGGCGCTCCCAGCCCTGCGTGTCCGTGGTGCCGAGCTCACTGCCCCACCAGCCTGCTCACCCCCGAGACACTGAACGTGTTGGGCGCCGTGCCTCGCTTTTAATGTCTCCTGCCACCCTCCAGCACCGTGTGCTCTCGGCTGGGGTCCTGGCTGCCAGCTAGCCAAGGGCCCTGGGGAGGGTGGCTGCCCACTGCCCCTTCCTCACTGCCCGGGGACATGGGGGGCCCCTCGTGGCAGCAGCAGAAGTTGTGCTGGAGTCATGAATGGGGGGTGTGCTCATGGGGGAACCTTGGTGTGAGCAGCCCCACGCTGCCTGCCTTCGCCTCCGAGGTCTGCTGCCCACAGGGTGGTGGCGAATGGGGGTCCTGTTCTGCAGGCTCAGGCAGAGGGAAACACATCAGGAGTCGAGGATCCCAGCCAAGGCAGGGGCCAGCCAGAGCACTGCGGGGGGGATACGGGGGTGCTCAGCCCTGGCCAGGAGTCGTCTGTCAGTTGTAAGCAGGAATGCCAGAGCAGGTGAGAGAAAACTACATATTTCCAGCATGTATATTATTTTTAGAAGAGGGAGAGGGGAGAGTCTTGGACCATTGATTACTTTCATTTTGCTCCCCTTAGACTGTTGGCTGTGTATGTGAAACTTATAATGAAAAGAGGGTTGCCCTGCCCAGGTGCTCCCAGAACATGTACTGTAATTCTTTGTATATAGAAGAAAAATTACTGTAAAGTAAAGTTTAACTTTACTCTCGATGTCCTCTTGTGGTTTGTCTTGCTGAGTGGGCGGAGGCAGGGAAGGGAGAGCCCCGACAGCCTCACGCGCAGGGGGACGGCTCGGACCACAATGCGTTTTATTTACATTGTACACCTCCAGAGAAGACACTTAAATAAATCTGCAAAGAATCAAGCATCTCCGAGAGAATAAGTTAGCGGCCACCACTGGGCCACCGCAGCTCCCACAAACACCACAGGTGGCAGGGAGGGGGTTCCCAGGGTGACAGTCCATGATTGCTGGCACTGCACGGCAGCCCTGTGCCGCTCCGTGTGCCAGGAGAGCAGTCCGTAGGCTGTGCTGCGGACAGGCCCCGACAGCTAAAACACAGCAGGTAAAAACCCGGAGGAGTCCGGCGCGTGCCAGCTGCCCGTCCGGCAGCAGCGATTCCCTTTTGGCACTGGGGCTCAGTGGTGGCAGCAGCTGTAGAAGTAGGGACTGTTCCTCTGGCCCAGGTTGACACCCTTGTCCTCTGGAAGAGAGCAGAAGTGGCAGGCTGCTGGCACGTCCAAGCCACCAAAGCTGCTGGTCCCAGGTGTGGGCGCTGGCAGGTCTCTCGGGGAGGGTTTGGTGCCCCGTGGAGAAGTGGCGAGGTTCAGGGTCATGGCACAGCTCACAGCCATGGCACGGCCCAGGGCGGGAGACAGCCAGGCTGAGCATGCCTGGGCAGGGCTGGTGCAGAGCAGAGCCAGTCCTGCAGCCCAGCGAGGCTCCTGGCTGCCAAAGGCCACCATGGCCCAGCTGGGTGGATGTGCTGAGCCTGGCCTGAGCAGGCATGAGGATGCTGTGATGGAACTCAAACTCCATGAGACAATCCCTGGCACAGAGCCACAGCAGCCCTGCCAGACCCCCAGAGCTCATGCTCTGCACCCTCTAGAGGCACAGGAAACGGTGCCTGGGGAGGGACAGGTCCTGCCTACTCACCTGTCATCACCTGGAAGGCGGAGAAGTTGACGTAGTCCTCAGCCACCTTTTGGAACAGCTCATCTGGGGGGAGAGGAGGCATGGCAGGTGTGGGTGCCCCCCTGCTAGGCAGAGCCCCCAGCCCTGCTCAGCCAGGACACAGCTCCAGCGAGGAGCTACTCACCCACGCTCTGGCCCGTTTTACTGGAGGTCTCGAAGAGGTCTGCTTTGATCTCTGAAACGAGGGCCCAGGTTGGCACTTGGTGTAGGTGCAGGATATGGCTCCACAGGTTTGTCTGCCCCCAGAGTCACCCCTTGGGCACGGCTGCTGACAGCAGGCTGGCAGGGACCCAGGGCAGGGCTCCCAGCCCCTTGGCCCAGCTGGCCATGTGCCTGCCCATGTCAGGACATGCTGTGCCCAGGGAGGTCCCTGGCAGAGCCAGTGCCTCACCACACATGGAGCCTCGGTGCCATTGGATCTGCTGTGTGCCCACAGCAAGGGCAGAGCTCCTCACGTGGATGCAGCAGCTCAATCCTCCCTCACTTCCCACCCACTCGATGCTGCATGAGCCTGGGAAGGGCCAGCACCGGCCATACCGTCAGCGTAGTCCTGCACATCGTGGAAGTCAACCCCCCGCTTCCTCCTGTCCTCCTCCAGCAGGTCGCTCTTGGTGCCACACAGGTAGATCCGGCAGCCCTGCAGCAGGAAAAAGAGTCGGAGGGGTGTGCCCACATCCCCACCACCAGCGCCCCTTGCCCCGTGGCAAGGCTTCACAGCCCCCTGCCCCCTGTACCTCCTCGCAGTTCTGCAGCTCATTCACCCAGAACTTGGCTCGCTGGAAACTGCCGCTGTCAGTGAGATCTGGGGAGAGGAATCAGGGTCTGCTGACACCGCTCTTCAGTGCCCGACCCATTGGTGTCACCACCACCCCGGCCCGGGACCGTCACAGCCGCCGGCTCCTTCCCCTTCCCATTCTCCGTGCCCTTACCGTAGCAGACGACGGCAGCCCGGGCTCCCCGGTAGTAGATGCGGCTCATGGCCTCATAGCGCTCCGAGCCCGCCGTGTCCTGGGGGCGACAGGGAAGCGCTGGGCAGGTGACAGGGGTCGGAGGGTCTCAGGGTTCCCTCAGCCAGGGGGTGGCCGGGGGTGTCAGCAGGGCGCAGGCACAGCCCTCGCCCCTGCGCTTACCCAGATGCCCAGGGTCACTGTCTGGTCCCCCACGGACATCACCTTGGCCACAAAGGCGGCGCCGATCGTCTGGAAGCGAAGCGAGAGGAGTGGTGGGAACCGGCCCGGGGATGCGGGGGCACCTGGCCTGGGAACACGGTGGAAACCGGCGCAGGGACACGGGGGAATTCACGGCAGGGCGAGGGGAAGGGGGATGAGGAAACGAGGGCACCGACCCCCGGGCGCGGGAGGGATGTGGTGGCTCCCAGCCCGGACACGGAGGGGGACAACCCGAAGGGACGCCGTCCCAGACACGTGGGTGGCACCATCCCGGGAACACGGTGGGGAAACGGGAGGACCACGGGCAGGATGCGGGGGTGACACGCGAGCGGCTCATCCCGGGGAGGAGAGGGAGGCGCGGGGGGCGCCATCCCGGGGCCGCGAGGTGCCGGGGTGTCACTCACGTTCTGGTAGGGCCCGGCGCGGAAGCGGCCGTGGGCGCAGCGCTCCACGAGGCTGCTCTTGCCCACNAAATACTGCGCCAGCCTGGGCGTCCTCAAGGGGCCCTGGGACCAGGTGTTCGCCGCCTTCTGGCAGCGCTACCCCAACCCCTACAGGTGCGCCGGGGGCCCTCCCCGATCCCCCGCCCCCTTCCGCCATCCCGGTCCCACCTGGGGTTGGTGCCGCCCCCCGTCCTCAGCCCAGCCCTTTCCCCGGGGGTCCCGCGGGCTCCAGCCTTCGGGGGTGGGTGTCCCGCACCACCAGTGCCCGGCAGGCAGCTGGTTCCTCCCCTCCTTAATCCCTCAGTGCCCGATGATTCCCAGCCCCGGGGGAGAGTTGGCGAGGGAGGAGCAGGGCTTGATGTTTTCTTCCCCATTTTAGCAAACATGTCCTGACCGAAGACATCGTGCACCGGGAGGTGACGCCGGACCACAAGCTGCTCTCTCGGCGGCTCCTGACCAAGACAAACCGGATGCCGCGCTGGGCAGAGTGCTTCTTCCCAGCCAATGTCGCCCACTCCGTGTACATCTTGGAGGACTCTATCGTGGACCCCAAGAACCGAACCATGACCACATTCACCTGGAACATCAACCACGCTCGTCTCATGGTAGGTGCCGCTGCTGGGCGGGTGTGTGGGGGTGGAGGGCACCCAGCAGTGCCCACGGCCCGGCTGTGCCTTGTGCAGGTGGTGGAGGAGCGCTGCGAGTACCGGGTGAACCCCGAGAACAGCAACTGGACCGAGGTCAAGCGGGAAGCCTGGGTATCTTCCAGCCTGTTTGGCGTCTCGCGGGCCATCCAGGTGAGCACTGCTCGAGCAGTAAAGCTGCTGCTCACCCCTGCTCTACCCAGTCCTTGTGCTGGTTTTTACACCGTTTCCCCTTGTTCCCCTCCTCGTTCTCATGAGCTCTTGAGGCACCCAGACCCATCACTGTGAAAGTCACTGTGACTTTTCAAGCTGGGACAAAGCCCCAGGGGCTGTGTGTGACAGGGCTCGCACCTTCAGTGACTTTTCCCTTGCAGGAGTTTGGTCTGGCCAGGTTCAAAAGCAATGTGATCAAGAGCACTAAAGGATTTGAATACGTGCTAGCAAGAATGCAAGGTGGGCACCAAGGGCAGGCTGGGGCTGACCGGGACGGGTCTCTTGGAGTTAGAGGTCACTCTGGGAACACTCCAGTCCACGGGCAGGTTGTGGCTTGAACTAATCTGACTGTGAAATCCTCCCCCCTTGCCTTTGCCCTGTGTCTTGGCAGAGCCTGCTCTCTCCGAGTGGAGCAGCCCAGCAGTGATTGCAGGGCCGGGCAAGGGTGGAGTGCAGGCAGGAGGGGATGGAACGTGGCAGCAGTCACGTGCCTGTGGTTCCCCTTTGTGACGTGCCGTGACGTGCTGGGGTCAGGAACGCCGGGCTCATCTTCCTCCCTGCGTGGGGAAGTGCCTCGCTGGCAGGGCCGGTCTAGCTGGCACTCCTGTGGGGTTAATGGCTTCCATGTTATAGGAGAAGCCCCATCCAAAACACTGGTGGAGACAGCCAAGGAAGCGACCGAGAAAGCCAAGGAAACAGCTCTGGCTGCTACGGAGAAAGCCAAGGACCTGGCGAGCAAAGCAGCCACCAAGAAGAAGCAGTATGTGTGAGGGGCCAGCTGCACCAGGACAGATAGGAGACTCCTTAGATTTTATATTTTTAAAGAAACTGTATAAGTCTGACAATCAGCTGCTGTTTGACCCTTTCTGAGATGTAATTATCATTAAAGAATCTACTCCCACCTCTGATTTGGCTGAGGCTGGCTTGGCTAGAGCAGAGCCCAGCGCTGCTCTCCACTCTGGGGGTCCAGCCCTCTGTAGGGAAGACACAGGCCAGGGTTTTACCAAGTTCCTTTACTATAAAGTGTCGGGTCTGTACAAATGAGCGGGGTGGCTGCGGGAGCAGGAAGGCAGCTTGCTTAATGCACTTGTTTCCCCTTCCTGATGCTCCAGGGGCAGGAGAGACTTCCTGTAGTCGTGTCTGCTGTGGGCAGCACCGTCCCATACCCACGCCAGGCAGCCCCCAGACTGCCTGGGGGTGCACAGGGGGAGGCAGGAGGGTGGCCCCATGACAGCCAGGCCTTCTTGCAACACCTCTTCCAGTGCCTTGCGGTGCACAGCGGGTGCCACAGTGCAGTGCCAGCCCCATGCACCCAGTGCCACAGCCAGTGCCACCCAGCTGTGGGAGGTAAAGCCGGACTCTTACCCCCGCCTGTGGCCCCTTACCCTGGCAGCTGTGATGAGGCTGGCAGAGGCTGGGCTTCTGGCAGGAAGGAGGCAGGCAGGTAGTGCAGGGAAGGCAGCGGGCACCGTCAGGATGCAGGGCTGCGGGGGCTGGAGTAGCTGTGGTCCCTCCCTGTGCCAAAGCTGGGCAGCAGGTCCCCGCTGAACACCACGCCATCCACCTCTACTTCGGCTTCCTCTAGGCACCGGGGAGAGGCCAGGTCAGGCCCTTGGCTGCTTTCCCTCCCAGCCCACCGTCGTTCTTTCTTTCCCCACTCTTACCTCCCTCGGAGGGCTCTGAGAGCTGAGACGAGTCCAGGCTGTCGGACCGCGCCCGTTCCCCGTCAGGGGGCAAGAGCAGCAATTCCAGCCGCCTCTGCAGGCTCCGCTGCCGGTCCCGCAGCCGATCCTTGGCCCGTCGTGCCCTCAGTTCCTGCTCCTCCAGCCTCTGTGGGGATCCGGTGAGCCATGAGTGGGGGCAGAGCTGGGTGGCCCTGCTGCCACACAGGACCCCCCAAGCGGTGCCGGGGCCACAACCCCCTCTCACCTGGATGTGAAGCCGGGCACGGTGCAGGAGACTCAGCGTGGTGGAACGGGACGGTCCCGCGCCCAGAGGCACCTGCTGCTTCAGCCGCTCCAGGCAGCACCGGAGCTGGGCTCTCCTGCGGCCGGGCAGGGGGGGAACGACAGGGGGGTCAGCCACGGAGACGCACGGGCTCTACCACCCCCTGCCCCGCCGCTCTCCCTGCACACCCCCGTACCTGTGCTTCTCCAGCGCGTTGTGCACCGACCTGCGGAAGAGACCCCGGTGATCAGCACCGTCTCCACCGGCCGCCGCCATCCACCCACCCCTCCACTCGCCTACCGCTCACCTGACGCTGCCCACGGCCCGGCGCGACGGCGCGGGGCAGAGGGCGGCGTAGCCGTGCTCGGCCCCGGCCAGGCCGAGCGGGTGTCGGTGTTCGCGGTGCTCCAGGAACTCGGCCGCCTGGAGCAGCACCTGGATGCTGGTGGCCGCGGNGTGGAGCGGGGGGGGGGGGGGGGGGGGGGGGGTCGCGAGCCGCGCGCTCATTGGCCGCGGGGCGCCCCGCGCCGCTGACGTCACCTCGGCGGGCAAACAAATTCAGGCGGGAAAGCGCGTGCTTCAAATTTGAATCGGCGGGAGGGGACGGCGCGGGCCACGCCCCCCCGGCGCCAGGCCACGCCCCCGGCGGTGTTTAGGCAATTGTCGCCCCACGGCCACGCCCCCCACGGCCACGCCCCCCACGGCCACGCCCCCTGGGAGAGGTGCGCTCGCTGCCGTGCCCGCCCACGTGCGCGCCCGGTGACGCGCGGGGCGCGGATCGCCCGTGTACGCCCATGCGAGCCGGGCGGGAGCGCGCACGCCCTGCTGCCCTCAGCCCCTCACTCCCCACCCCACCGAGTCCACGGGTGTCCCCAGACCGGCCGCGCCCACGAGCTCCCCGGGAATCACCGCGGCCCCGCGCCACGCGGCCCAGACAGACGGGTTTATCTCTTTATTAAAATCCATCGGGTGGAGGCGACAGAGAGGGAAGGGCAGCGCCGGGCCCCAGCTCCCGGGCACGGCACGGCAAGGCAAGGCACGGGCGGCCCCGGGGCACCCGCTGTCATGTGAGGGCTGTTTGCACCTTCTCAGGCCAGGCCCCGGGGGGAGACTCTGCCCCGGGCCCAACAGCAGTCAAAGTTCACCTGAGAAAAAACCACCACGAAGCACATTTCCAGCCGGGGGCCAGGTGCACGGCAGCAGCAGGCAGCTCACCGACAGCAGAGCAGGCCACGGTGCATCAGGAGAGGCGGTCCTGCGCCCACCATCACTCCGTATGGGCTGCCACCATGTGTGGGGTCCTGCCCCTGTGCATCAGGGGGAAGCCTAACACCACGTGGGGGGGGTCCTGCCGCCATGCCCACCAAGCTCCGAGGAGAGTCATGGGGCTGAGGTGCTGCCCGGCAGCCCCAGAGCAGCCCTGGGCACCCAGTTGTGCAGCCTCCTATGATGCAGATCTGGCAGAGGGGCTCTCACTGGCTCCGGGCGCAGCGGGATGTGGGTGGGAGGTGTGTGGTGTAGCAGTGGGTGCAGACACGTACGGGTTTAGTCTGGCCATAGTGGGGCAGCACTGCGGTATTCGGTGAGCAGCGGGCACAGAAGATCTGCCGGGAGGTCAGAGAGGGGTTGAGCAGAGCCGGGTCCTAAAGGGAACCCCACATGCCCCATCCCAACCCCGTCCTACCTTCCCACAGCTGCGGCAGTGGTGCCGGCGGCGTAGCAGGGTGAAGGGTGAGCGGCAGGCAGAGCACTGGCTGCACGTGCTGTCTGGCACCCACTCGGGCAGGCGGTGGGCGCCTGCTGGGCAAAACACATTGGTACAAGCCGCTCAGCCTGGCTCCCCTCATAGCCAGACCCCCTAAGGCAGGATGGGGCAGGATCAGCCCCAGCCTCACACCCTGCCACAGAGCCATGGCACCTGGGCAGCCCCTTACCTGCCCTCCGGCGCCCGGCAGCCTCTGCAGGGCTGGAGCACAGTGGGCAGTCAGCCACACGAGGAGCATCTGTCACACAGGGGTCACCATCTTTCTCTTCTGTGGGGACAAGGGTTGTGGTGGTCAAGCCAAACTGGAGCCAGGCACTGTGGCCACATTTTTCCAAAGCCTAGGGCTGTGGCCTTATCTCACCAGGGATGGGCAGGGTAGAGAGGAGTAGTCCCACACGTCCCTAGGGATTACTCACTGCTGTCACTCTGCTCCTCTGAGGGCTCCGCCTGTGAGGACACAATCTTGAAGACCGTTTTCAAGATGCTTCGCATATCACTGGCAAAGTTGGTCTGGAGCTGATCAGCCACGCCTGCACCAGGAGGGTGGGGGGTCAGGGTGCTGGAGGGATCAGGGTGCTGGGGGATTGGCTTGGGGGTCACTCACCTGAGATGCAGACGAAGAGGGTGTGCAGCATGTCCTTGGTGCTGCTGTAGCGGGAGCGCAGCTCCGAGCAGCGGGCAGCTGGGGTGGCATTGACCCCCATCCCTGGGCTGCTCCCGAGGGGCTGGGGGCTGCGCAGAGGGGAGATGACCATTGCACCTGGGATGGTATGAGATATCCCTGTGCCAGTGGACAGGGATTTGCCATCTTGGCCCTGTTCCCTGCCCGCCGCACATCCCTGCTGCCGATCGGTGCCCAGGTCATCCACCGCACTGGGGGGTCCCAGTCGTGTCGTGCAGGTGGAGGGTGGCTGGGTGGCATGAGGGACCTCCAGAAGACTGAAGGGAGCAGGGGGGTCCACACTGGGCACAGCTGCCCCCCAGGCTGGGGGGGCATCCGGACTGCAGGAATCCTCCTGTTCGGCTGTGCACAGGCTCCTCTCCAGCAGGCAGAGCTCCTCTGCTGACAGCACCCGCAGCAGGTCCCTGCGGTGAGGGGTTGGCATCAGCCCCATGTCACGGCCCCACTGCTGCCCCACAGCCCCACCCATCGTCCCCCACTGCACACCTGATCTTCTTCAGGAGGTTGTAGAAGGGGCTGAAGATCCGGGACATCTCCTCAGGGCTCCGCTCCAGGCTGAGGGGACCCTCAGGGTAGATGAGGAGACCGCTGGAGGGGACAGAGCCCAGCTCATGTCAGGGGTTGCCTGGGACCCCAACTCCTCATGGGGTGAAGGAGCTGGTACAGGGCAGGGAACATATCCCCTTCTCCAGGGGCTGCACCCACCTGATAATGGCCAGGCGAGGGATGGTGAACATCAGCAGTGGTTCATAGCCATCAATCATCTCCTGGGTCAGGTAGCCCAGGTGCAGGGCTCTGGGGACACACAAACACCCTTACAGTGGATCTGAGCCTCAGGATACTGCCCATCCTTGGGGCTGGAGTCTCTGCAGCCCCCACCTGACACACAGTGCCCCTCACTCACCTCTCCACCGTCTCACAGAAGAGCACGATGATCTCCTGCTGCCTGTAGATCTCATCAGGAGACTTCACTGCCACCAGCGAGGACACGTAGCTGGAGAGATGGGGAGACTGTGAGGCCCCTACAGTCCTGGCACAGCCCACCACGACTCCAGCACCCTAACGCTGCCCCCTACCTCAGCTCAAACTCTGCAAATAGCCGATCAAACTGGATGAGCACAGCCCGGACAGGCTCTGGGTAGGAGTTGGGTTGGCTCAGGCTCTGCTCCCGCAGTACCGTCCGGACCAGCTCCAGGCTGCACAGCAGATTCCTGGCCTGGGGCCGCAGCTGTGCCCCATCTGACTCCTCCACCTCCAGGAAGGTCCCAGCCAGGAGACACTGCCAGGGTAGGGACTGTCAGGAGCCGGCACCCAAAGCAATGCTTAAGCCCAGGGTCAGCTCACGGTGGGGTGTCCCATCGCCCCGGGGAGCTGAACCCTCAGACAGCATCCCTGGGCTCACCTCGGCAGCAAACAGCATGTGGTTCCCCAAGTTATCCACCAAGAGCTCCTCGGGGAACTTGACCAGGTAGTCACGGCTGTGCCGCTGCGTGGGGATGCACTCCTCCATGATCCGCTCCAGGACGGCCAGCAGGTGAGCCTGGGGAGGGCAGGGGTGTCACCCGCGGCTTCCCGGGGGGACCGAGTCACACCGGGTTCCTGGCTGCCCCCGTACCTGGCTGAGGTGGAGCTGGTTGAGCAGCACCAGGTACTGCTGCGGATCCAGTTCGGCACCCAGCCCGTTGATCTCGGCCACCACTCGTGTCACCCTCTCGTCGGCAAAGAAGAACTGGGAGAGCAGGCGTGGGTCGGAGCGCTGCGGGGAGAGCAGAGGGGTGGTGGTGGGAGCACCCCGCATCTCCACGTGCTGGGTCAGCGGGATCCCAAATCTCCCATTCCCACGGTCGCGGAGGGATCGGAGCCCAGGGATCCACAAACACCTATTCCGGCAGGTACGTGGGACCTCCCGCGGCAGCTCTGGCTCCTCCCGGGGAGCGCCGCGCTCCCCACCCACCCGTGCCTCAGTTTCCCCGGGGGCAGAGCAGGATGAACAAGCTCAGCCGCATCCCGGCAGCTTTGGCACCGATCCGTGCCTGGCTGTAAACACCGGGAAAGGTCCTCGGGAGTCCCCCCGCTTCCTCCTCCCGCTCCACCCCGAGGGATCCCCGCCGCCCCCGCTGGCCCCGGGATCACCGGAGCCCCTGGACCGCCCCGACGGGGGTCGTCTGGGGGCTCCGCCGATCCCGGGCGCAGGGAGGGAGGCCCCGGTATGACTCCCCTGGTCTCACCTTGGGTCGGCGGAGCCATCGGCGGAGGGCAGCGGGCAGCATGGCGCGTCCCGCAGCTCTGCCGCCGCCCGGCTCCCCGCGCCCGCCGCTCGCCGACGGGGCGGGTCGGCACCGGGCACCGCCCGGGGGGCGGATCGGAGCGGTGTCCGCCCAGTCCCGGCACCGGGACGACCCGTCCGCTCCTCGACGGACCGGTTCTCTGTGATGGGAAGGGTGAGGGTGCGTCTCCCGTGGGGCGGGATGGGTTCCACCGCCGGTTTTCCTTCCCGATCTCTGTTCCTGTCTCAAATTCCCGACTGTGTCCCCGGCTATTCTCTCCCGGTTCCTCGCTCCCCGCAGCCCAACCTTCCGGGGACAGGGACACCCCAGCGCTTCCCACAGCCCCCCGAGCATTCCCGGAGTGATGGGGGGCACCAGGAGAAGCACCCGCAGGCACTTTTACAATGCAGGGCATTACCCCGGAGCTGGGTAGTGCAGTGGGAAGGGGGTAAAGTGGCCCCTCGGTGGGAGAAAGAGGAACCAAGTGGCCAAGAAGAGATGCCGGGGATTACTCGGCGTCTTGGGCACAGCAAACCGCCCTGGCTGTGCCAAAGGACGTGTTTGCTCCAGACCTGGCACTGCTGGCTACAGGATGTGGGTGCCGATAATTCAGGTGGCTGAAAGCCTAATGGGGTGGATTCATGGGTAAAAAATCCGTGGAGGGTGGTTGAACAAACACGGCGGCGGCACCTCCTCGGCTTCAGAAAGTCCCTGAGTCATGGCAGTGCCCAGGCTGCGCCGGACGGGTGCAGGTGTGGGACTGGCCCCGGTGTTGGGGCTCCGTGTGTACCCCACAGACTCCGGCTCTGTTTTCAGCCGTGTCCTGGTTCCCATGGATGGGGATCCCTGTGCACACAGTGAGACTGGAGCCCTGCTTGTCCCACAGGTCCTAGCAGATCTGGGCACCACGATATAAGAAGGACATAAAGCTATTAGAGAGTGTCCAAAGGAGGCTGCAAGGAGTCTAGAGGGGAAGTCACATGAAGAGCTGCTGAAGTCTCCTGGTCTGTTCAGCCTGGAGAAGAGGAGACTGAGGAGAGACCTCGTTATGGGCTGCAGCTTCCTCAGGAGGGGCAGCCAAGGGGCAGCTCCAATCTCTGCTCTCTGTGGTAGTGACAGGACCCGAGGGAATGGCTGGAGCTGTGTCAGGCAAAGTTTAGGTTGGATATTAGGAAAGGTTCTTCACCCAGAGGGTGATCGGGCACTGATCAGCCTCCCCAGGGAAGTGGTCACGGCCCCAAGCCTGCCAGAGCTCCAGGAGCATTTGGACAATGCTCTCAGGGACAGGGTGAGATTCTTGGGGTTGTCCTGTGCAGGGCCAGGAATCACAGAATCATAGAACGGTTTGGAAGTGACCTTAAAGATCATCTCGTTCCATGCCTCTGCCATGCACAGGGACACCTTCCACTATCCCAGGCTGCTCCAAGCCCCGTCCAACCTGGCCTTGAGCCCCTCCAGGTACGGGGCAGCCACAGCTCCTCTGGGCAACCTGTGCCAGGGCCTCCCCACCCTCACAGGGAAGACATTTTTCCTAATATCTAATCTAATCCTACTCTCTTTCAGTTTGAACCCAAGGAGCTGCACTTCGATGATCCAGCTGGGGATCCGATCACGACCGAGGCTCCGGCGCCTTTAGGGCCCGCGGGAGCCCCGGGGAGCGGGGGCGGACTCGAACTCGCCGCGCTGCCGCCACTCCCCCTGTCCGCCAGGGGGCGCAGCGCTGCCCGCTCGCAAGATGGCGGCGGCGGCTTCACCTCACCGAGCGTTTCCCCCCTCCCTCCCTCCCTCCTTCCCGCGGGCAGGGGCCGGACGGGCCGCGCCGCCATATTGGCTGTTGTCCTGGCTGCGGCGGGCTCGCCATGACTCGCCGGCGGAACAAGGCGGCAACGGCGGCAACGGCGGCGGCAGCGGCGGCAGGTGGCTCCGGGCCTCGCCGTGACAGGGTGGCGNCCCCCGACTCGGAGCATCCCTGCGGATGGGGCTCGGAGCGTTCCCACAGCGCCCCGCGGGAGGGCCCAGCCCTGCCACAGCCCTGCCACTGGGCGATGGGCAGGTGGCTCCAGCATCCTCATTCAGCGCGTCTCTGGCTGCCTGACATCCCTGCTGGACACACCTGGCTGCCGCCACCTGCTCCGGGTTGTGGGCAGAGAGGCGGGGGCGGGGGCCGGGGGGGGG
>VZTF01003551.1:918519-934478 GCA_013397755.1 Cnemophilus loriae | reverse complement strand
GTGTGGGTGTGCTGGGTGGATTGGGGACAGCCGCGGTGTCACCAGCCGTGGTGTCACCCGCCGTGGCTGTGTCAGCCGGGACACGGGGTGGCCTGACTGCTCCCCCCTCGCCGTGGGTGGGCGGGGGGGCTGTGCCCCCACTCTGCTCTCCTTGGCCTCTGACCTTTGCTTCACCTTGAGCCTGCAGACGCCATCTGTTTGGCAGCAGCAGTTCAATGCACGGCTCATTGTGGCAGGGCCCCGCTGCGCCGGCAGACAATGGGGGCCCCCTCGCCCGCGCCACGCCAGGCTCGTCACGGCTGTCAGGGCTCCAGCGAGCCCGAGGGATGCAGCCCAGCTCCAGCAGGGAAGCCCCAACCTGGCTCTGCCTGTGTGGGGAGACTGTGATGCAGCACGGGGGGCTGCACCCCACCCTGGCGCATCGGTGCCGCTGGCTGTGCAGAACAAAGAGGTGGGAGAGAGGGCTTGGGGCTCTTGGGTGTCACAGTGGGGGCAGCTTTGATGGGCAAGGAGGGAGAGCTGAAGCTGCCAGACCCAGCCTTCACATCCCTCTGAGGGATTTCTGTGGGTCTTGCTTTGCCATGCAAGTCCCCGCTGTCTCACTGTACCAGAGGTGATGGTGGGAGTTGCTGATGGCTTCCCAGCTTTGCTCAGTGGCAAGGCTGGCTCTGTGGTGTGCTGTGATCTTCCCAGAAGTCCTAAACACTCCCAGCTGGCACATGGCAGGTTGGCAGCAGCTGGTCAGCCTGAGGCTGCTCTGCTCCAGTGGGAGAAGGTGCAATGCCACATGTAGCCTACAAGAATTTCCCTGGTTTGGTGTCAGCGTCCTGAGGACTCCTTCGCTGCCTTACCTGCCCCACATCAGTGCTGGATTACACCTGGGTGACTCACAGTCTGTGTGTCCTTCCTCAGGTGCTGCCCACCGCCAACCAGTCCGTGCAGACGTGCTGCCTGCTCTGTCACCGGGAGCGCAAGGACTGGGGAGGGCCGTCCCACAATGGGCTGGTTTCCCCAGGCGAGAGGCTGCCACCAGACTTCGTGCCAACGCTCGTGCAGAATCTCCTGGGAGAAATGCCGCTGTGGATCTGCCAGAGCTGCCGGAAGAGTGTGGAGGAGGAAGAGCGACGGGCGGTGCAGGAGCAGGCCCTGGCGGTACGCGGTTACGGAGCTGGGTTTGAAAGCCAGGGCTGTAGCTGTGGGAATGGGGCACTGACCACCCTGTGGCACTGACGGGGTGTGTGGGTCCCATCCTCACTCTGAGCTGAGTGTTCCAGACATCCCAGCCTTCACTTCCCTGCCTAGGGCTGCCTCTGGCTCAGCAGAGACAGGCCCTGGTGGGGCAGTGTGTGGTGCTGTGGAGGCTCATCCAGCAGCCTGCCGTGGCTTGGGGCTGCCGGGCTGGTAAGGCTGACAGTGCCGCTGCTTTCCTGCCAGCCCCGCTCCGCTGTGCGTTGTGCTGCGTCCCCCGGCCCCAGGGCTGCTGCTTTCGTGACGCAGAGAGAGCCAGCAGCTGCCAGGGCAAGTGCCTGCCTGTGCGTGGAGCTCGGGTAGAGGAGCTGCCTCCTGACTGGCTTTATTTAACCCTGCTCTGGTGTGAGAGAGAGCAGCACAGGCCAGTCTGGCCCTTGGCGTGGCTCAGCCTCTGTGAGCCAGGCTGTGTTGGTGTTGGATGGAGGGAGTGTTTGTCACTCCAAAGACAGTGACAGAAGTGGTTCTCATGAGCTGAGCCCCTACTGCAGGGGAGGGAGTCTTGGTGCTGACACCCTGGGGCCGAGGGTGTCCCCTCAGCCACTTCACTCTGTGTTTCCTTTGATAGGTCTCATTATCCCACACATCCTGCAAGTCACAGTCTTGTGGGGGTGGCTCACACTCCTCTTCCTCCTCCTCCTCGTCTTCTTCCTCCTCGTGCCACGGGAACTCAGGGGACTGGGACCCCAGCTCGTTTTTGTCTGCTCACAAGCTCTCGGGCCTCTGGAACTCGCAGCACACCAACGGGACCGCACAGGGCAGCCCCCTCGGGACCCCCTCAGCTGCACTAGGTGAGTTGAAGCCAGCTGTGGGATTGAGCAGAGCTTTCTGCCCAGTTCTTGGCTTAGGTGGTTTCCTTGTGAGCAAGGGTGGGCAGGCTGAGCCTCTGAATCTCAGTACCAGCAGCATATTGGGCCCCTTTGAAAAAGGCAGATGGTGCTGGGATTCAGCCCCAGCTCCGCTTTCCTTCCAGGCGACAAGCACCCTGGCCTCGCTCTGTCTCCGGAGTGCGCCAGCCAGGTGTCGGCCATGGCGCCGGGGCTGAAGGCCTGTCCTTACAGCCACACGGCCTCTGCCACCTCCAGCAACGCCACACCAGGCTCGCCTCTGCCTACCTCACTCGACTTCTGCAAGACGCTGCCGAAACAGTTCAAAAGCTTGTGCCGGAGGGCCACCCCGCCAGGTGCGTGCCCAGGGACAGCACCGGCCACAGCCTCCTGGCCTGCTGCTCCAGAGCCTTTCCCCTTGCCCTGATCTCCATGGGGGAGGTCTGGATCCTGTGGGGGAGGCACACCGACCCCAAGGCCCTGTGTGAGCAGGGATGGTTTCTATCCCAAGCACTCTGGTGTCTGGGAGGAGAACCAGTTTGTGCAAAGGTGATGGGTGGCTCTGAGCATGGCCCTGGTCCATGCCGCACAGCCAGTGTCTGACTATCTCTGCTCCTGCTCCTCTGCAGGTGAGGCCTTCCACTCCTCAGAGCATCATCAGCACTCCGACCTCACTGCTCCTCCCAACAGTCCCACCGGCCTCCCCTCCCAGCCA
This sequence comes from Cnemophilus loriae, assembly GCA_013397755.1. Lineage (NCBI taxonomy): Eukaryota > Metazoa > Chordata > Aves > Passeriformes > Corvidae > Cnemophilus > Cnemophilus loriae. The sequence goes on along the minus strand of VZTF01003551.1, from coordinate 931,688 downwards.
CCGGCGCTGATCCCCTCCAAGCAGACACCTCCCCATCCGGGGCCCTTCGGCTCCCCACCGCACATCCCGCTGGGCACCTCCTCGCAGGCCGCGCTCTTCCCCGCTCCCAGCGCGCAGGCGGCGGCCCCAAAGCCGGTGTCCGAGTCCCCTCCGGCCGGCGCGGCCTCACACAGCCCGGGGCCGTGCAAGAGCCCTCACTTGCCGCCTGCCAATGTGCCGCTGCTGAAGATGCCGCCGCCGCTGTCGGGCTGTGCTCATCCCTGCAACGGGCACTGCAGCACTTCACTCATCCCACCTCCCACCTCCCACCAGCTGCCCAGCACCAACAGGTGAGTAGAGGAGCCCTGCCTGCTTCCAGCCTCTCCTTGCGGGGCCACGTGCCTTTTCTGCCATCCCTGCCCGTGGATGCGCTTTTCCCTGTGGAGGGACTGGCCGCCCTGGCATGGCAGGGAGCTGCTGTCTTTGTGGGCCAGTTCCGCTGCTGCAGACTGAGGGTCAAGCTCTTTCTCTCCCAACGTGTGTTCCTCCTGCGGTTATCCTTTGGTTCTGTGGTGCAGAAGAGGCTGTGCTTGCTCCTCCTCCAGCTAAAAGACCCAAAGGAACGCCCTGGTCAACCTGCTGTTGGCCACCACGACCTATGTCAGTGAGACCTGTCAAGCAGCTGTGGCACTGAGCAAAGGTCCTCGAGAAGATGAAGCCTGTGGACTTGTTCTGTTCACCTGCTCCCACAGCCCTCTCTGGGCTGCCCATGCCATGGAAGAGAGCACACTGGTTCCTCTCTGCTAATTAGCTCTCTCTGTGGAGATCCAGTCTGGTCCTGAGCTGGATCGTGAGGAATGATGCTGTGGGCTCAGCCCTGGCCTCCCTGTCTCTGAGCTGGGTAGCCTGTGCCCGTGTGAGCTGGGCTTGCCTGCACGTGGTGATGTCTGGCAGCTGCACACAGTCCCAGCGTTCCTCACCTGTGCTGCCTGCCACTGCCAGTGAGTACTGCGCCCTGCCCTGCTCCCAGTCCAGGGCCTGGCAGGATGCTGCTTGCTGGGGCTCTGCTGCACCAGCCTTCTGCGGTCCAGAGGCCCTAAGGGCTGGGAGCAACAGATGTCTGCTGCTGTGGGCTCCTCGGGCATCTTCCTCAGAAGAGGAGAATGCAGGGGAGGGGGTTTGTCCTGCAAATCCTTCTGCTTGGGCACAAGCTTTCCCAGGAGGCCTGTTCCTACATGCATAGCATGGGGCAATTTTTGAGATCCCCTGGCGCCTGCTCACCTCTCGCCCTTCTCCCCTTCTCCTCAGGGACCCCTCTTGTAAAGGGCACAAATTCCCAAACGGTACCAGCTGCCACCCGCCGCAGCCCTGTGAGGCAGACGAGGGACTCGGGGAGGACGAGGACAGCAGCTCAGAGCGCAGTTCCTGCACCTCCTCCTCCACCAACCAGAAAGACGGGAAGTTCTGCGACTGCTGCTACTGTGAGTTCTTCGGCCACAACGCGGTGAGTGAAGGGCTGATCTGCAGCCACCCCCGGTCCTCGCGCTGCGCGGGGAAACACCACTCGGTCCCTGTGCCCAGAGTGTGGAGGTGGGCAGGTCTGGCCACGGCTGTTTCCTGCGGGCATGCACATCTCTCGCTTCCTTTCTACCCTGCTTCATCAGCCTGCTAGTCCCTTGTTCCTGACTCGCAGCTGCCTGCCCAGCCCCGGGGCTTGGAGCAGCCGGCCAAGCCCTGTAGCTTCACGGTGGAAGAGCTCAGTAGGGCTGTGCTGACTTGTCTTGCTGAGACCGCGGGGGAGGGAGTGGCTGGAAGGTCGTGGGGGGCTGTTGGGGGAGCTGGGGCTGCCTGCCCCTCATGCTGGCTGGTGCCTGGCTGAGAGCACTCGCCTTCTGCAGCCCCCGGCCGCTCCCACAAGCCGCAACTACGCTGAGATCCGAGAGAAGTTGCGTTCTCGCCTCACCAAGAGGAAAGAGGAGCTGCCACAGAAACTAGGGCACAACAGCAGCTCGGGGGAGCCCGCTGTGGACCACCGCAATGTGGATGAGCTGCTGGACTACATCAACAGCACGGAGCCCAAGCCCTTGAACAGTGCCAAGGCGGCCAAGCGGGCACGGCACAAGCAGAAGAAGAAGGTGAGGCTGGGCTGCAGGAGGAGGGCTGGGCAGGGCTGTGCTGCTGGCAGTGCTTTTCCTTCTCTGACTGGAATCCATTTGGGTTCTTGAATTCTGTGACACTCTCGCCCAAGGTGGCAGTGGTGCCTAGCCCAATGTAGAACTCCCCCTGCCTCTGTTCCTACAGAGGGTGGCCCAGCCCACCTGGGTGCCTTGGGCTGCACTGTCCAATCTGCTTCGTGCCACATATCTAACACCATGCATCTCTGGTAGGGAGAGGCGGTGCCATGATGGCTCTTTCTGGTGCCTGGTGCCCAGAGCAGTGTCAGGTGTGCAGTTTCCAGCTGTTGTAGTGGCCATGGGGGACATGTGACAGTTCAGGGGCTGTGGGATGGCTGTGCTGAGCAGCTGCCCTTGGGTCTGCTGTCAGGCAATGCTGGAGCAAAGCTCTGTGTCCTGCACCTGTGGTTCTGTGGCCCAGCCCAGATGATCCTCACGGCACCTGTGTTGCAGGAGAAGGAGAAAGCCCAGCTGGAGGCGGAGGCCCAGAAGCGGGCAGAGCGTGCCCCTGCAGCCAGCCAGGCCAGGGAGCCAGCTGAGGAGAAGCTGCTGGAGTGGCCGGAGCTGGAGCTGGAGCGGGTGAACAGCTTCCTCAGCAGCCGGCTGCAGGAGATCAAGAACACCATCAAGGACTCCATCCGGGCCAGTTTCAGTGTCTACGACCTCAACCTGGATGTCAATGACTTCCCCAAGAAGGCAGCTGTCCTGGAGCAGAAGAACCTGCTCTCCAACCTCAATGGGTCTTCTGACCTGCAGGACATAGACCTGGCGCTGGCCCCCCTCAGCCTGGGCCCTGCCAAGAGCCACACGCTGCTGCGGGGCGAACTGGGCCCCCGATGGGGCGAGGGGCCCGGGGAGCCCCCGCCAGCCCCGCCGGCCGAGAACGGCGTGGTGAAACGCCTCAGCGCCGTGCCCAGCCTGTCCCGCATGATCTGGGTGCAGTCCAAGGCTGCGGACTCTGCTGCAGACAGCAATGGGCTGAGCCCGGAGCCCAAGGAGGGACCGCAGCCCAAGGGGCTGGAGCCGCCAGAGTCGCTGCCCACGGGGAGCCGGCAGCGGAAGAACAAGCGGCAGAACGGGCAGGCGAAGAAAGGGGAGGGCAGCACGCCAGCACCCAGCGGCCAGGCCCGGCTGGAGAGCCCTGGTGTGAAGGGGCAGGTGCTGGGAACCAAGCACCCTTCCAAGGCCAGTGCCCCGGAGGCACAGCGGGCGAGCAGCTGTGCCGAGCCCGGAGAGGGTGGCAAGGGGCAGCCTTGGGGCTGCAGCAGCGCTGCCAGGGCGGAGAAGGAGAGAACCAGCGAATGGAAAGGCCGGAGGGGAGAGGGCAAAGCGGAGCTGCCGGAGCTGGCGCCGCAGCAGCCACCTGCCCTGGCCACCCACCTTGCCCTGGAGGGCTCCCCCCAGCCCAAGGGCAAGAGCAGGAAGAGCCGGAACAAGGTGGAGAAATCCAATACCTCGATCGGTGAGTGCTGGGAGTGCTGCTCTGCACCACCATCCTCGCAGTGGCCCCTTGGCCGGCTGGCAGGCCCCCCCTGCCCTGCAGCGCTGACCCTCTGCTTTGCTTACCCAGATGATGTGTTCCTACCCAAGGACCTGGATGGGGCAGAGATGGACGAGACTGACAGAGAAGTGGAGTATTTCAAGAGGTGAGGGGGGAACCCCGGGGGGCTGAGCTCTGCCAGTGGGGCTGGAGGCATGAAGGGGCTGGGAGCTGACTGGGGCTGGGGGTCCCGAGGGGCCAGGAGCTGACCGGGGCTGTCCTCTCCCTGTCAGGTTCTGCCTGGACTCGGCCAAGCAGACGCGGCAGAAGGTGGCCGTGAACTGGACCAACTTCACCCTGAAGAAAACCACTTCCAGCGCAGCCCAGTGAGGTGCGGAGGGGCCACCCCCACCCACCCACGGCCGCTCGCCTCTCCTCACTGTGCCCCCTGCCTCACCTTGGTGGGGTCTCCTCCTTCGCGGGGGGCCCCGGTGCTCTCCTGCCCCGCGGGGACCCCCGGGGCTCCCTCCATCCTCCTGCCCCTCCCCGCGGGGTGATCCCGGCCGTCCCGTCCCCCTCTCCGCGGGCACGCGTCTCCCTGTGCCGCGGGGAAGGACCGTGCTGGACCCAATAAAGAACTTTTTAATTTTTTATTTTATTTAAACCCCGCTGTCTGCTGCTTTCTGCTGCGCCGGGGAGGTTGGGATGCGGGAGAGGGGGATGTGGAACGCGTTCTGAGCAAGTTTGGCCGCCGCGGGGACCCGTCGGGGGCCGAGTCGCAGGTCCCGCCCAGTGGCGCTTTCCTCGCGTTGCTAGGCGATGGCGCTGTGCGCGATGACGTCACTTCCGAGATCTCTTCCGGGAAGGAGCCATGGAGGCCGTGGCGGAGCGGAAGGTGGGAGCGGGCGCGGCCCCCAGGACCACCCGCTCTGTGCTCCCGGTGCCGCCCCGGGCTCCCCTCACCGCGTGTCTCCCCACAGAGGCAGCGCGAGGAGCCGGCGGACACGTCCGACCTGTCCGGAGAGGATGATGACGACTACGTGCCCTACGTGCCTGTCAAGCAGCGCAAGCAGCAGATGGTAATGGGGTAACGGGGCTGCCCGGGGAGGGCTGCGAGCGGCCCTCCCGCCGCGAGGCCGCTCACGCCGCCTCCACTCGCGTCCTTCCAGCTGCAGAAGCTGCTGCAGATGCGGCGAAAGGTGGTGTCGGAGGAGGAGCAGCGGGACAGCGGGAGCGAGCAGCGCGGGGACGAGGATGACATCCCGCTGGGGCCCCAGTCCAACATCAGTCTGCTGGACCAGCACCAGCACCTCAAAGAGAAGGCGGAAGGTAAGGGAGGAGCTGGTGGAGGGATTGAGTGGCTTTCAGGGGACAGCAACCCCCCTCACTGTTTCTTGGCTCTCCCCCAGCTCGGAAGGAGTCAGCCAAGGAGAAGCAGCTGAAGGAGGAAGAGAAGATCCTGGAGAGTGTGGCAGAGGGCCGAGGTGAGTGGGAGCTCTGTGTCTCAGATCTGCCTCCAGAGCTTCCAGGGCAGCAGGAGAGCTGTTCCCTGCCTTGGGAACGCTCTTACTCAGGGGTAAGTGGGTCCCCTCAGTTGGCACTGCCTGGCTTAGCTGAGACATGGCTATGACAGGGCTCTGGGCACAGCAGCACTTGGTGTTCCTGTGCCAGAGGGGCTGTCAGTGCTGCTGCTTCTCCTCCTCTGTCTCCAGACATGATCTCCCAAACTGTTTGCCCGAGTAGCTCTCAGTGAGGTTGATGTGGAGAGTTTGCTCTGACTGATCATCTTTGTTCTGCAGCTCTGATGTCAGTGAAGGAGATGGCCAAGGGCATCACCTATGATGACCCGATCAAAACCAGGTAAGTTTCACAGCACAGCTCAGGAGTTGTCCTTCTGAAAACATCACTTCATCGTGGCTGAAGAGAACTAGAAGCCACAGAGTCTTGCAGGAGCAGTGTGGCTCTGCAGCCTCTTGCCTGAGTGACTGGCTTTGTGTCATTATCGGTAAAATCAAAGTCACCCTGGATGTTGTTTTATGTACAGTAAGGCTTGATAAAGCACATTTATGTTAAACTAGAAGGCTTGATGTGGATCTTCAGGTCTGGGAGGTCACTAAGCCGGAGGAAGAGACTGGAGGAACCTTTGTAGCCAGTGCTGCTCGAGGCAGCATTGTCAAGGTGGTGATTGATCAAAGATTGGTCTCAGAGCTCTTTTCCAACTTCACTGGTTCTGAGGCAGTGTCAGGGAGATGACTGAGGTGTGTCCAAATGTTTTTGGCGTGTTCCATCCACCATCCATAGGCTGTTCTCTGCTGTTAGCTTAGCACTTTTCACTGAGATTTTGGGAAAGGGTTTAACGTGTAGAACTGGCTCAGATCTGCTCCTGTGCTCACTCCACGGAGCCCCTTGGGGCTGTTTTGTCTGGAGAGATATTGGAGCCTGACAGGGAGTTCCCCTGAGTTCCTCCATGGGAGCTGCTGGTTCTGGAGCCCTGGCCTCATCCTGCACCGTGACCTGTTTGTGTTGCTTTCACAGCTGGAGAGCCCCTCGCTACATCCTGGGCATGTCGGAGGCACGGCACGACCGCGTACGCAAGAAGTACCACATCCTGGTGGAGGGGGAGGGCATCCCACCCCCCATCAAGAGCTTCAAGGAGATGAAGTTCCCAGCAGGTAGGCCAGGAGAGGAGCCTGGAAAGGATTCCACCTTTTTCCTGGCTGTTGGTCTGAGGGGTGTTTGTCACTGGTGGAAGAGCTGCTGCTGGGACCTGAGCGGGAGAAGAGAGGGAATAGTTCAGGTCATGAACACACGTTGTCCCTTGTTCTCTGACAGCTATCCTGAGAGGCCTGAAGAAAAAAGGAATCCAGCAGCCAACACCCATACAGATCCAAGGCATCCCCACAATGTGAGTGCTCTGTCCCCACCCCAGAGTACAGAGCGTTTGCTCCCACAGCCCACTCGGCGCTGTGGACCAGGCGCTCTTCCTGGTGACAGGTACACCCTGTCACCTTGCTCAGCCCTGGGGGTTTGAGCTGTTCCGTGATGTTCCTCCTCCCCATTGGCCCCGTTTCCCTGGCAGCCTCTCAGGAAGGGATATGATTGGCATTGCATTCACTGGCTCTGGGAAGACCTTGGTGTTCACGCTCCCAGTGATCATGTTCTGCCTGGAGCAGGAGAAGAGGCTGCCATTCTCTAAGCGAGAGGGACCCTATGGACTCATCATCTGTCCCTCGGTGAGTGTCAGGAGGAGGCTGTGATTGACTTGCCGTGGCAATCCTAAATTCTGCCTGCACAGAGGCGTAGGAATGAGCTGGTTTTGCCTCCGTAGCGGGAGCTGGCCCGGCAGACCCACGGCATCCTGGAGTACTACTGTCGTCTGCTGCAGGAGGATGGGCTGCCCCCGCTGCGCTGCGCCCTCTGCATCGGCGGCATGTCTGTCAAGGAGCAGATGGAGACCATCAAACAGTAAGACATGCTGGAGGAGTCCATGGGGCTGGACCTGCTCTGTTTTCTGGCAGGGGGCTAAGGGGTGGCACCCTGGCTTCAGGACAGCGTAGGGGTGAAACCGATGTGCCAGGGAGGTGTCCTGCATGGGGCAGGAATCCCCAGGGCCTGACTGCAGCCTCCTCTCACCGCACAGTGGGGTACACATGATGGTGGCAACACCTGGGCGCCTGATGGACCTGCTACAGAAGAAGATGGTGAGCCTGGACATCTGCCGGTACCTGGCCTTGGATGAGGCTGACAGGATGATCGATATGGGCTTCGAGGGAGATATCCGTACCATCTTCTCCTACTTCAAGGTACTGAACTGCCACGATAGGAGCACCCTGAAGCTCAATCCTGCATGTGCCAGGTTGAGTGAGTGCTAAAGGCTTCTTGCCTGTGCAGGGCCAGCGGCAAACCCTCCTCTTCAGTGCCACAATGCCCAAGAAGATCCAGAACTTTGCCAAAAGTGCCCTCGTGAAGCCCATCACCATTAACGTTGGGCGAGCGGGTGCTGCCAGCCTGGATGTTGTGCAGGTGAGGTGTTTGGGTGCTCCCTTGTTCCTGTGTGGGAGGCCAGAAACATTCATGAGGGCACTTAATTCCTCCCTCTGCCAGGGAGCTGGGGTTCATGGCCCTCCTTCCCAGCGGGCTAAGGGATACCAAGCAGTTCCTCTGCTGCCTTGACCCATCCCTGTGCTTGTTCCTAGGAGGTGGAGTATGTGAAAGAGGAGGCCAAGATGGTGTACCTGCTGGAGTGCCTGCAGAAGACTCCTCCACCCGTGAGCATGCTGGGGACAGTGTGGTCACACTGCGGCATGGGGGGAGTCGGCAGGGGGGACCCCCTGTGCAGAGTGGGCATGTGTCTGAGCCGTGCTCCACGTATGAGCAGGTCCTGGGACCAGCAGTGCTGTGCGCTCTGCTCAGCAAGAGGGAATGGGCTTCCCCAGGGGGCTGTGCAGGTGCCAGCAGTGCCAGCGTGCAGAAAGGGCTCTGATACGATGCCTGTCCTGCCACAGGTGCTGATCTTCGCAGAGAAGAAGGCAGATGTTGATGCGATCCATGAGTACCTGCTGCTCAAGGGTGTGGAAGCCGTGGCCATCCATGGAGGGAAAGGTCAGTGAGGGTCTCAGAGAGGCCTGGGCTCCTGGTATGACCCCACTCCTTCCAGGAATGTGCGTAGCCACAGAAGGTGCCAGCCTGGAGCAGTTCTTGATGGTGTGAGGAAGGGCTGTGGCAGTGTCAGGAGTGAGCTCCACATTGTATGTAGCAGGCATAAACACAGTGCAGGTTCCTATGGGATGTAGAGGCTCCTCTGCTCCACTGGGAGAAAGGCTGCCTGAGGAAGGGATGCTTGACTCTGAGGCCATAGTGGTTGCTGCAGTAGGTAAGGCTGGGAGCTCTGCCCTCACTGATCTTCTCTGGTGGGCCTTTGCAGATCAGGAAGAACGGACAAAAGCCATTGAGGCCTTCCGGGATGGGAAGAAGGATGTCCTGGTTGCCACTGATGTCGCTTCCAAGGGCCTGGACTTTCCAGCCATCCAGCACGTCATCAACTACGACATGCCAGAGGAGATAGAGAACTATGGTAGGCACTGGGTCTTGTGCAGGGGTCTAGAGGCCAGCAAGGCTCTGTGCTTGTCTCTGCAGTGTCTTGGGCCAGGGATGGTCTGCCACACTGCGCTCGCCTGGGGCTCATCCTGTCCCTGTCTCCACAGTTCACCGCATCGGGCGTACAGGCCGTTCAGGCAACACCGGCATTGCCACCACCTTCATCAACAAGGCCTGTGGTGAGGAACAGCACGGGGTTGGGGGCTGGAGGAGGCAGCTGGGCAGTGACAAGGGGGTGTTCTGAGCAAGCAGGATGGCTTTGCCTGACCTATGTCTCTGCCCCCAGATGAGTCAGTGCTGATGGACCTGAAGGCTCTGCTCCTGGAGGCAAAGCAGAAGGTGCCACCTGTGCTCCAGGTGCTGCACTGTGGGGACGAGACCATGCTGGACATCGGAGGTGAGAGACCCCAGGCTGACACGGGGACCCCTGTGGGGCTGCTGCGAAGCCTGGGACCCTCCAGCTCCTAGTGCCACAGCACTGGGGAGACACTGGTGTAGGGTGGGGGCTGCTGTTCTGGTGTGGCACTGTGCTGTCCTGGCCCTGACCCCATCTCTCCCATTGCAGGTGAGCGGGGCTGTGCCTTCTGCGGCGGCCTGGGCCATCGCATCACCGACTGCCCCAAGCTGGAGGCGATGCAGACCAAGCAAGTCAGCAACATCGGCCGCAAGGACTACCTGGCCCACAGCTCTATGGACTTCTAGCCTGGGTTGTGTGCTGCCCCACACTCCACCTGGATGGATGTGGGTTCCCTTTCAGCCCAGGGGCCTGTCTTATACTGCTGTGGCCCCTTTTCCAGACTTTTGGTCACTGGGACTGTTGCCAGCTCAGCCTGACAAAGCTCTTGCCCCGGAAGGAAATGTATGGAGCTGTGCTGCAACAGCCCGTTACATCAGCGGTGTGTTGGGCAAGCAGGTAGCAGTGCCTCAGGGCAAGAGAAAGCTCCAGGTGGGGCAACTGGTCTGGCCAGCTGCCTGCTGTCCCTGCCAGCCCCCTGCAGTGGTGAGGTCAGGGTCTTGTGTTGCTCCTCACAAATCCACCCAGTTTCTCTGGGTCCATCTCCCTTACCTGGATTTGTGCATTCTCAATGGATGGCTGTTGCTGTCTCCCCAGACATGCTGGGAGGATGCAGCCAGGGTGAGGTGGAACGTGCCATGCTCATGTCAGGCGCTCCCCGAGGTGCTTCCTGTGCTCTGCCCCCGCGTTCTGCCCCACTGCCCTGCTGTGAGGGGGAGGGCGGGCACATGGACACCTCCTGTAGCCCAGCCTCTGTCCCCCATCCCACACCCCAAAAAGGGGAAGTCTCTCTGAGAAGGAAGTCTGCCCCATGCCTTTCCTTCGGCTGCAGCAGTCACATTTTCTCTGCTGCGGGTAGCCCGAGTCCCTGATCCTTGCGCTGGCTGCCAGGGTGAACTGGGCCCATGGAGAGACCAGTGAAGGATGGGATCCTCTATGTGCAGCACTCCAAATTTGGAAAGGTAAAGGGTGGATTTGGGGTTGGTAGAGGGTTTGCCCGGATTTGTCATGATACTAGGTCTGGGCCCTCAGCAGCCTAGGAAGTGGGGGACTGGACCCAGACTCCTTGGAGCTGCCCTTGCGGGAGCCCTGGACTCAGCAGCTGCGTAAGTGGGGCTTTCCCTGCAGCTGAGGGGACTCATCTGTGTGGGCACCCACTCTGGGGCACCCCTATGTGGGGTCCTTCTTGCTTGGTCACCGCGTGAGTCGCAATGGAAGAATAAACATGCGTTAATGTGGCGCAGCTCCAGCGTGTCTGTGTGGGAGCGGGGCCCTGGGGCAGCACGTGGGACGTGTCCCTGTGCCCTCCATCAGCCTGGTCCTGGGGGGCCAGCACCATCCGTGCAACACCCTCATGGCTTGGGCTGCTTCTCTGTGCCCTTGGAGGGGGCACTGAGTGCTGCAGCCCTCGGGGCAGGGTATGGGTGGCATGGTGAGAGTACCAAGGGTTGGGCCGGCTTCCGGGAGCTGTCGGGTGTCGGCAAAGTAGGTCCTGCTGGCACACTGGTCACACCATGGCAGGGTGACCATGTCCTGTGGGGGTCTTGGTGGATGTGCGGGGCTGCAATCACACTCTGACCTCCCTGCTGAACAAGAACCAAGCTCTGAAAGCGCAGAGGGCAGCCCTGTGTGTGAGGAGCTGGTGCCCTGCCATGGAGGAGGCAGGTGGGCTGGGGGCGGTGGGTATTTTGGGTGCTTGGCTGCATGTGGTTCCTGCAGAGCAGAGGCTCTGCTGCACTTTTGAGGTACATGGTGGCACGCGCCCCCGCCATCCCATGACAGACCGGGAAGGTGCTGGTGCTGCAGAGGCTCCCCTGGGAGGAAGCGGGCTGCTCAGCAGATGTGAGGCTGCCAGCAGGAGCCTCAGCAGCTCAAAATGGCTTTAATTTGCATGAGGGTCTGTCCTGAGCACAGCTTGAGAACTCAGCTGCAGGTTGGCAGGCCGGCACTTGCAGCAGGGAACAAAGAGCAGGACCTGGTGCTTGAGGAGCAGAGAGCAAGTGTGACTCACCCAGTGAGCCATGCCAAGCCCGCTCGGGGCAAGGTCCCCCTCAGCCCAGCTTTGGGCCTGCCCTGCCTCACAGTCCAGGGGTCTGTGCTGGCCCCTGTTCTCTGTGCCCTCCAACAGCATCTGGCAGGTGCAGGCCGGGACTCCCCTGTGCCCCCCGTGCCCTGTATGGCTCTTCCCGAGCACTGCTGGCCCTGTGTGGAGGGCAGTGCTGCCAGATGCAGCAGGCAGCTCTTTGCTGACCCGTTTTTTCCCTGCCTTTGCCCTTCCCATGCATTAGAGGTCCTGGAGGAAGATGCGAGCCCAGCTGTTCGCTGCCAGCCCCTCTGGCGTGGCCCGCATGGAGAAGTTTGATGTGCGGGATGATGGCACGATCCCGGAGAAAACGTCCCTGCAGCGGTGTGCCCGCCGGGTGATCCGCCTCTCTGACTGCGTCTCTGTGGGCCCGGCGGGCACGGAGAGCTGCCCCAAAGCCACCACCGCCTTCTACCTCACCACCACTGAGAAGAGCTATGTGCTGGCAGCCGAGCAGCGGGATGAATGGATCACCCAGCTCTGCCAGCTGGCCTTCCAGGTACCAAGGGGTCTGGCAGAGCCAAGAGCCCTGCTTGGGTGAGCGGGGAAGCTCCAGGGCAGGCAGGGGATTTGTGTTTCCCCCCGTCCCAGGTCATAATCACCTCCCTTTGTTTCAGGATGCAAAAGAGACAGTGCTGAGTAGTGCCAGGACCCAGCCCAGCCCCACTGTCCCCATGGAGGAGAACTCCCTCTACTCGTCCTGGCAGGACCGTATGTGCAGGGGTGGTGAATAGGGCTGGGGTGGGCTGCAGCTCAGTGCTGTAATGCTGAACCCTGGCTTCTTTGGCTCCCGCAGTGACTGAATTCTTGGTGCTGGTGGTCCAGACAGACGCGGCCACCCGCTGTGGCCTGCACGGGCACTACCTGCTCTCGGCCCTTCCCCAGAGCCTGACGCTGAAGGACCCCCAGTCCCGCGAGCCCCTGCTCACCTGGCCCTATCCCTTCCTTCGCAAGTTTGGCCAGGATCAGGTGAGTCCCCCACTCCCCTCTTGGGGCTATTGCCTGCCCAGGGTAGGTGCCAGCCCCTCACCCTCCCCTCTGACCCTGCAGGCTGTCTTCTCCTTCGAGGCTGGCCGCCGCAGTGACTCCGGCGAGGGCACCTTCACCTTCAGCACCCCACGGGCCCCTGAGCTCTGCCGGGCTGTGGCTGCTGCCATCGCCTGCCAGCAGCAGGGCAAGGACACTCTGGACCCCAGACTCTTCTGTGTCTCAGACCCCCAGCTCTTCACACAGGGCCTTGAGCCCCAGCCCTGGGGGCCTGGCAACGATGATCCCCAGCCCAGCCCAGCCCTGGGAGCGACACAGCCTCCCTCCCACCCTCCTGCCAACCTCCTCCGCTTCACCCCACCAGAGCCAGAGGGCTCATGCCCCATCGTTTATGCCTCCATCGCCCGGGGCCAGCAGCCCCTCTTTGTGCCAGGGCAGCCAGGCTCTGGTGAGCCCTGGGCCGTGGGGAAGCCGCTCCCAGAGCATCTCTACGAGAACATCTTCACTGCAGAACCACATCCAGCCGTGGCCCAGGAAGAGGAGGAGCAAGGGCAGTGGGAGCTGGGGTGCCGACAGGCCCCCGAGGGCCACAGCAGTGAGGGGGGACCCCTCTATGACAACCGGGCCGCCCTGGCACAGAACCCCCGGGCCGCGGGGTGGGGGCGCGGAGCGCAGGAGGCGCTGTCGGGGCACTCCGGCCACAAGCCTCACCGTACCCTTCGGGCCAAGCTGGTGCGGCTGCTGAGCCGGGAGAGCCCCGGAGCGCGGGACTGGGCTTGATGTCGCCGGTGCCCGTCGGTGCCGTTCGGTCAATAAAGGCCCTGCCCGGACTCGGCTCCGCGGCTGCTGCGGGGG